>JABMBR010005995.1:0-12062 GCA_018881525.1 Meteorus sp. PSUC_FEM 10030008
TATATATATGGTAGAAATAATTATATATACATATATGTTTTTGTTCGTATAGCATTCATATATGGCACCGTCTAAGCCCAGTTTCGGATTTAAAAGAATGAAAATATACATTGAAATAAGATATTTGCAATCATCATATGGAATGAACTAATTTGGCGCCAAAAAAAATAAAAATTCATGAAATGATTATGATGATGCATTTGTTCGTAATTTCTCAAAAATTAATTCATAATTACACAATAGGGAAATTATCTACTGAATACTGGGAGAGACACGTGACCTAACCTATTTCATTCATTGTTTTTATGTATGTTTGTTCCAGTGTTGGTGCGTCCAATCCACAAATTATTCATGCACAGAGTAAATTGATCAAGTCTATCAACAGAGTATTATGTTCTCATATAGTTCTCCGATAATTTTCATTATGCATTTTTTTTGCTTCGTCTCATTATCAATTCTTCCCTCGGTGAAATCACTCTGTACAAATTACATTACGTATCCATGTGTGGGCCTCGTATTTTGGGGTTTCTCACGCATGCAAGTGCCGATCTAAAAATGTAATGTGAAAGAAAAATAAATTAAAATTGGTTTGAATTTATGAAACAAATAATATTATCGCGATAAAAATATGTCTTTGTTCTATTCACTTTTCTTCATCCATTCCATCTATCGTCTTATTGTAAACTCTGAATATTTCGATGAACTTTGTGAGAAATTTCGTTTGAAAAAGTCATGAATTGCAAAAACGAAAACGAAATTGACAGGAAATTAAATAGGGATTGCTTTTTTTGGCTTGTTCTTTTCTTCGCAGCTTTCTAGTAAAAATTCCTCGCGGCTCTCAATCGGTTTACACGATTGTGTGTCTACCAGGTACATTGTATTTAGGGTAATTCAATTTCCATCCTCATTTATGAAAGACACCACAATTTTTAAATAGTATCTTCCTCCTTGTTTATCGATTTATTCCAGGGTTATTTTATCGGCCTAGATTCTCATTTTTTCATTGTAACTCTGATGGTATTATCATCAACAGACATCAGGTATTGCAAAGTGAATGACGGGGAACGTTTTTCTCCTGAAACTGATTGAATATTTAGCGAGAATATTTCATCTGATTATTTACACGATACAAATGAACTAAATTTCCTCTCACAAACTCTCCATTCTCCATTTATATTTAATGTCCTATATCACAATTAACACAGTGATCAATCATCAATGAAGAAAAGTGCCATTGAAGTACTAGATATTATTTCATACACAGTGAATTATAAATATTTAGAGATTGGTTTCATCTTCTTACTTTTCTCTTTCGCGATATAAAATTTACAGACAATATTCAAATTTACTTATATATGATGCAATTTATATCTCTGATCGTCTATAACCGTCGAAAAACATTTGATATCAGACGTTACGATTGAAAGAAAATGAGCGGAAAATAATGAGGAATAAACAAAAATGAAAAATTCATACTTATCTGATAATTTGGACTAAAGCTACATAAATATCTACACCACGTTCCCCGCTCGATGTTTCAATAAAAAAATATGATACATATATATCGGTCGATGTGTTTCGACGTGAGTATGCAATTACCCAGTGTATGCTGTTTCTGTTTGTTTGTCTTCCGTTTTTTTTTAAATATACGAGTATTCATTCATGATACAATTTAGACTCAATCTACATACTAGATTCCTTGGTGATGATTGACTCGCTGGTATTGTCAACGCGTATCAATGTTGACGAGTTAATAACGAGACTCCTGCTCAATATTGCAACACGTTCCATCACACATGATGCAGATAAACGCGCTTCCGCATCGTGATCCCAGCATTCTTCCATTGTATCGCATATTGACAATAAACCCTGTTCAGAAGACAAAGAAAATTCGGGATTAGCCAGAAATAAGTTTTGCAATTAAAGACTCTCGTTTTGTGATTAGAAGAGTGGATCACTTTTCCATTTCGAAATTGTTTCTTCTCAAAAGGAGAATGGCCTGGACAAGACAGTATCAATGGAGAAATTATGAATAGTAGACCGTCTTCAGAAATCAGCAAAAACACCAGACGCAATCCTCATATTTGCATTGACATGACTAATATATTCCAAATTCATTCAATGAGTAATATGGCTTATCTTACCGGATGTTTCCGCCATGTTTCCAATATTAATGGACGTTCTTTTTTGTGTACAACGCTCTCTTGCATATCTTCCAATGTCGGATGAAGACCAACTTCTTCTTCAAACGGCAATCGATATTCACCAATTGGTCCCTGCAAAAAAAAGCAAATGGAATGAAGTTGTGAACATGGCTGCATTTAGGCGAGAGAGGGTTCTATTACAACAGTATCATCGATATTTACATCTTGTACAGTACAGCGCGATGCCAATTCCCACAGTACTAAACCACATGCGTACATATCAATGCGTAAAAATGAGTCTCGTGTGAAGTTTATCGCTCCTTCTAGCACTTCTGGCGCCATATATCTTCGAGTACCGACCTAAAACAAATTAATCCATCAACATGTATGACTCACAATACTGGCAAAAAAAAAGAATTAATTGAAAGGAAAAAAATATTAAATCAAACTAAGAATAACAATCAAAATTAAAAAAAAAAGAAAATATCCCGTAACAAAACGAATTTATTTATTGATCGAACCTGCCCATGAGTATCTCCACATGGTTTTCCCGGATGGAATATGAGTGCGAGTCCAAAATCAGCAATGCACGCACTCATATCTGACTTTAAAAGTACATTTTTTGATTTAAAGTCTCGATGTGCAACTGCTGGTTTATAACCATCAGCTTTATTCGCTGGTATTTCTTCATGTAAATGCATCAACCCACGTGCCATTGATTCAGCAATGCGACACATTTCCGACCACGTAACAACATTTGCTTTCAAATAATCGCACAATGAACCTTTTTCATGATAAGCTGTTATTAACCAAAATTCTGCTTGTAAATTATCACCACTTCTTTCAACACCAATATAATGTAAAATGTCTTCATGGTCCATATGAGCTAATTTAAATATTTCTTGCTCGGTTTGCCATGATTGTTTGTCTTGCTGTGGAAACACTTTCACTGCGACAATCTCATTTTTCAATTGGGCTTTCCATACAGCGCCGAAACGTCCACGTGCTTTTATTTCAAGCAAGTGAATCGGACGTAAACGTAAGTTTGGCGAGGGAGGTGGCAACTCCACAGGCTCTAATGTTGGAACCTGAATTGAATCATTAATAAGTAGGTTAGTATCAAGAAGAATTAATTCACGGAAGAATGGCAGTATGTTTATCATTATTATTTTCTCGTTAATTACCTCGTTGAAATAACCGAGCTTCCGTCTTTTGTAGCACCAATACAGTGACGACAGAACAATAAGAAGCAATAACATTGGCACTGATATCGATACTATCATAGTTATGATTTGTTGCTCTGTGTTTGGAAGTGGTTTAGATTCTGTTATTGATAAAATAGAGAAAAATATTGTTATGGTCAGGCTTCAATGATTTCGTGATATCGATGAATTGATGAACAAATGATATACTCGCATGTGTCGATCAATTTCAGAGAGGATTGTGATAAGGCTCACAAATCGATGAGAATCTTGCAATTCAACGATCGAAAAATAATTTTCGATTTCATATGTATATATCGAATTGCACAATAATGAAAAGACCGGGAATTTCGACATTCGAATATAAATGAATAGTAGAAAATTGCGGAATGCAATTGAATATGAAGACCATGAATGCATCGTAGCCAAATTGAATGACGCAATCACAGAGACGATAGCCAAAAGAGAAAGTATTTTTGGCGAATTCGGTTGATATTCAGAATGAGTCGTCATATACAACCAGATTTGCGTAGAACACAATAAATTGCGAAAATGTAGGATTTTCCTCACTCAAGGCATAGTAAAGCAATTCGGTGCTAATTTACATTCCGAATGGGAACATAATGCAATTGAAGTTTGTCATATACATTGAATAGGTCCATTTACCAGAATAATACTATAAACATCAGTAAATTGAATCCAAATTATTAACGACAATTTCATGTGTATACAGAGACGATGAGAGTCGAGTATTATGCAATTAAACGGCACTGCCACTCGCCTCCCTCTTTTCAAATACATATTCGACTCTGCTGGATGCTCGTTCATGGGTCTTCTCATAATCATCTTGTTGTTTCAATCAATTTCAAACTGATCACGAATTTATTAAGATTTGAAGTAATTGTCTCATGGTTCGGTAAAGATAATAACAATTCAACGGAAAATATGAGGCATGCAAATGGTGATTCTCTTGGGTTTTGACGTAATCATTTCCCTCTTTTACTAATAAAAATATTTTTACCATGATCTTTATGTGGTGGTGGTTCCGTGGGCTGGGGGTCCCAAGCAAAGTTCTGATTACACATGTCGCCATCACAACAGCAAAACAACATTTTACCCTTACGGTCGGCATTCTTTTCCACACAACGAGGTTTGTCATAACACTCCTTTATATCCAAAAAACATCCCTACAAACAAACATTGGGAACAAGATTATAACTTCTTCATTAAAACTCATTCACTAATCACAACGTTACAACTGTACGATTTTTAGAACATCCAGGGTGTTAGTAAACACTTTCACAGAAATGGAGTATCCCATAGAGCTCTACACACATTGGATAAGCTAATAATTGACACTATGAATATTCTTACTTTCAATATTATAGACTGGTTTTTCGTGGTGTTATCATACTGCCATAGAACATAGCAATGATTTCTCTTGCCGGGTTCTGGTGTTGCACATTCTTCCTTCTCCGTACAGCCCTGTTGTGATTCTGTGCACTTTGTTGCATTGTAATATTCACAATATCTTGATCCCTTAACATCATGACCGAGTGCATCACTAGTTAAACCTATTTCAGGACGATACAAACAAAAACAATGATTAATGATAACAACATTGATTTATTTTCTACAAACACAAACGTTAAACATTCTTCATACGAATAATGAACTCCATAATTTCTTTCTCCTTCAATGCAAATATTTTTTCTCTTAAATTGATCAAAAAAGATCAAGAAGAAAGCACACAACAGACACATATATTTACATCTATGCTAAAAGATGGTTGGCGTTTACTTGCCGCAGGAACAAGCAATAATTTATTCACAATATCAACACACGCACAACTCAACAGGCCTTGGATATAAATGTGTCGTTTCCCCTCATCTTTTCTACCACCATGCTTGTATATACCGAAAGTAAATCAACATCTCTCATCTGTGCGTGCTCATGTTAACTCATTACAAAAAGAAAATGTTAAAAAAAAACAACAGAAATAAAGTGAAGGCCAAACATGAAAAAAGAAGTAGATGAAGGAGGAGAATAATATCAAGTAATGAGCACAGTTATTGAGAAATTGAATGAAACGTTCTATTTTTCATCACATTTCAAGTAATATCATATGCTCCAAAGACCCGACAATCAACATTGATGATCAAGCAGTCAATATAAAACATTGATAACAAGTACAAATTAAGATGGTATCTGATTGTTTTCAATTTACCTAATAATCCCAGTAGTAAGTATGCCGTTATATTCAAAGACATTGCCATTGTGATTGATGATGTATATTCACATTGAACACATCTGTTCAGAATTTAGTTCACTTATACGTGCCATTGATAGTGAGATGGCAGCATCTCCTGGGTTGTTGTGGGTACTATGTACTGGATACCACAAATTTCAATGTAATTGCAAGACAGAAGTGAATATGAGAAAAACTTATTTGAATAAACAATATATTCAATGGTATAATTGTATGTTGGCACGTGCTCGACAGACGTGTGCTCGTGTTGTTGGTTTATATTAGACTGAGTCTGAGTGTAATTTTAGGCGGGTACGACAGTGATGTGTGTGTAAGTGTGATTTGTTGGTAATACGGCTTTGGCGCTGGTTTGTGTTTACAGAATGTAAAGTGATGTGTTGGTAATATTGGTATTGTAGTTCATTTTCTTTCCTATAGAGGCGTGACGGTATATACATGTCCGCCACATCGTATACTAAAGACTCTGTATTAATCCAAATATCGATGCACGCAGGGTCATAGATTGACTCCAGTGGCATAGATCACTGCGCACGCGTGACCAATCTAAGGTCGATCGGTCATGCGTAGGCGCACATTGGTAATACACAAATCTATCTTCGCTCTATTGCACATGCGTAGACGCATTTCAATGATGCGTGAACCAGTTTCGATATATTAGACCATGTGCAAGCGCATCGCACGATGCGCAACCAATGAGAAAATTAGATAGACTCACAATTCGGCCAAGATGAAAGCATCACCCGAAACGCCACCAGGAGCTCAACCCCACTCACAAGTGGACGTGTTTCAGTCATCAGATTTAATTCATCAATTTGACCAAAGACTCAGTAATACAACATTATTCAAGACAATACAATATATTGAACTCATTGCATATGTTTTATTTGCCGTTGTGCAAACTTGTTAGGCCAGAGCCGAAGATTGAGATCAATTATCACATAATTAAGACTCACAACAGAAGCACATTTATTGTATGATTTTCAATTGCGCAACGTCCAAAGTTTGTTCACTGGTAATATCAACATTGATATGTCATCACTGAAGCGCGAAAAATACGATCAGTCATTAGATCAATCATCCACCGAGATTTAAGTTCAACACAATAAAATCATTCATTCAACTAAAACTCATTCTAAACCTAAACTGAGAGATCAGTGATAAAATATGAAAACAATAATTTGAGTATTTTTCATTCTTCCGTGAATTGATGTCTTCCGCTCACATCTTAACCTGACATGTCACCAACATTCCAACGTAGCTTCTGATTTATCGAACGGTTTAACTCATTTTTCAGCCAAACTCAACCATACACTCAATACATCTCAATCCTATTCTGCTGCATACGTTCATGAAAGTACACTCATGCACACACACATATATCCACACTCATAAAACAATTACTATGAATTTTGAGTCTATTAGCTGTTAAGTAGATGATGGTAATTTATCCACCGACACATGTCTGTCCATTTCAATTGCAACTGCAACCTCAAACACCTTTTTTCTTCCCCCACTTCGCTTTATGTTAGTCGGTCTTTTTGTGCTATCTTATAAAATAAACAGATAAACACACAAAACTTTATTCCAGATGAAATATCTATATTGCACTGTTCTCCAAGTTAATTAAACAATAGATATATTGGAATTGTTATATTCACTCGCACGAATTGTGTTTCAACCATTACTATTCGCCAATATATGCAATCATTCATATGCACATGTATAGTTCTTCCAGCCGAAGAATAGACTTGGGAATCTCGGCGATCTTCGGCTTATTTCTCCCTCCATCATGTTTATACGTGACTCCTCCAATCCCGTTTGAGATTGATTTAACCCTACAACGTTATGAGGATGCAATCCCAAGTTTATGCATTGCGCTTGCACGGCAACATGAAAATATACGCGGGCTTTTAAACTTTCTCATCACAGTGGCGCATGCGCATCAGATAACAAATTCGAACCAAAACATGAGTATGAATATTTAGATATATGCTCCATAAGTGAATGTAATTTTATTCCAGTATCATGATTATTTCTTTTACTACTGACGATTTATTCACTAAGTACCCGAGAGTATTTCAACTCGAGTTCAGAATTCAGATCTGAACAAGATTTTTCGCCATGCTATGATGTGCTCTGGAAACATAATGAGAAACAGAAGCAAAATGAACGTCAGTTTTCAGCAAAATGCGAATGAAAGGAGATGGAATGATCGGAGATATAACTCTTGAGTCGTTACACAACCAATCAGAGGCAGAGTACAGGATCTGACAAATGACCGCAAATGTCGGGATGCACTTTGATTGCGTCACTTATTTTCAAAATTTCCCGGTTGAATTGTAATATTACTTTTTTCGATTTGTGGTGAACCGTCATCTCATATATTGAAGGGGAAATATGCTAATGAAATTCAATATTGAACTCTTGGGGTAAAGAGTAAGCGTTGAAAATCTATCATGATATTTTGTATTGATTAAGTCGATGATCAAAAATTTCATGAATTTATAATTGGCACAAATGTAAGAAATTCGATGAAAATCGAAAGCAGGAGATGTGAGAGGTATTGCAACTCTGAAGATTGAATTGGCAAGTTCGATGAGGAAAAATCATTCCCTCATCAACCACGAGATGCTTGATCACTATTCCACGTGAGGTGGAATGATCATAATTCAATTGATCGAATATGTGACAACGCCTTCCAAATTTGTCCAATCATGATAAATTCAGAAAAATGAAATCAATGAAATATGATAGTAGAGTGTCCTCAGTGCGACTCCCAATTGATCTGTAAACAAGATGAGATCAAATTTCAGTGGTGGAATAAAAAAAAATCACGATTACAGACAACTATACCTTTCTGAATATTAACAACCCAAGTTTCAATTTCACGCTCATCGGAATATCGATATGTTGTGGAGACGTATTTTCCCCCTATGCGTTACGTTCCTATAGCAACGAGGAAGTGTTTTACTGATAATCCAAATGACATTTCCTCGTTTTGTATGAACGTCTCCTTCATTACCTGATGCTATAATAACTCAGTGTATCTTTCAAATAAATGTGCATCAAATCGATTGATCAGAAATATATTTCGTAATAATACAAAATTTATAAAATCAATTGGAATTTTTGATAGAGCGAAACTTACAATCACAAAAATATACGCTTCTCACGTGTTTTCGTGTGGAACATTAAGAGTCAACAACCTCGCTGCCGATCACATTCACGTATATTATACCATCAATAAAGTTGTGGAAAAATTCTTCTCAGAGAGATTCATTGGTTGAGGCATCTTCTATTTTATGAGAACAACGTAAAAATCATCATTTCTTATACTACTCTAATCTTGAAGAAAAACTCAAGGAAAATTATAAATTGGAGCGAGACAGTAGGTGAATAGCTACAAAAATGTCGTCGCGAGTGAATCAAGAGTGTAAAATGTGCAATCGCGGATTACAATTGTACAATATCCCCTCTGTGAGTTCATCAAGAATGGACACATATACATATATGAAGACACCACGTGCAGTCATGCATGTGAAGAAGAGATATCGCAATCCACCAACAATGTAAGTATGATTGAAAATTTACCAAGAGCTTTCAGAGAAAGAATTAACTATAATTTAGCAAAACATTCAAGAGAACCCTTCGGATATCAATTCTATGGTGCGAGATTCTTGCAATCAATTCCATACATAGGAGCTAATATAGATTCACGAGAAAACATTTGAGTAAAAATTTTGATGAAAGTTGTACGAATGGGAAAATCATTAACACTGTATAAAATAAAAATAGAACATTTTCGGATCGATAGACATAGAATGGCATTAGCGATCAGCAATTCTGTGTTCACCGAGTATATAATGAGGCATCGCCACATGCTTTTAATGTGTACTTCATGTTCTTATATTCACATACACACTCTCATGAATAAATACGAGTACATATATATAGAATGAACCTAGAGAGAAATGACCGGAAAGAGTTGTCGATGTTATCAATAATGCAATCATTATGCTGTGTACCGATAACAGTACTTATGCATCACACTTTTTTCCCTTTCTCTTTCACCCATTACATGTAAAAATGACACAAATGATGGAAGAAATGATAAAATAACTTGGAAAAAATGGAATTTTGCAGAAGTTTCATAATAATTGAGATAATTTATCCACTGTATGATATAATTGAATTTATTGATGGTATAGCCTCACTATTCAAATTCGCTATAGTTTTTCATGAGCTCCTCTGAGTTTTGATTGCTGCATTGATCTGATCGATGAGAATTCCTATTCGAAATGAATATAAGATGTGAGGAATTTTGCAGTCATTTCAGAACAATACAAAATGTTCAGAGGTATAACGCGTGTAGAAATCGAAATTTTTTTGTAGCTTCATGAATCAGGGAGTGACAACACATCACAGGGTGGCTTCGTACATACATGTATACATATGTATTGATATATTTGATTCAAATATGGAAGCTTGGAGTGTATGAAGTGATTTTGTCATGAACATACCATTATGTGGAATCCGTTTCTGTAGGAAATTGAACTTGTGCTGACAATGAGAGTGTTTGAAGTGACTACAATGATCGCGCAGACTGAAAATGATTCATTTTCTGTGACATGTGAATTCCATTCCATTCAATTCATTCATGATGAATTGAAATCGTATGAATATTAATTTAGAAAAATTTATCATCACTACCATGAGCAAAAAATGAATTTCAATGTTGTTCTGCATTATGACCATTGAAGCGTTCTTTAGCAGGAAGGGGTCTGCAGAAAAATCGTCTTCGACTTGTTCATCAGACAGTTGAACACGGAAAGTATCATATGAATGAAGATATAAGAAGGGGTTTCGCTATTATCATTTCGTGTAGAGAAGATGACTAGATGAGATTTCTTACATGTTACTGATTATGCAATTCCACTAACTATGTCTCACCCTGTATAATTCTGAGAATGAATCATATTCAAAAATGTAATATATTCTAACGTTGATTGTTAAACATGAAAACGTTGGGTGGGAAACCACCGCGAAGTAATACCTGACGTTCGGGTCGGTGATGATTTTCATTTGAATTCGCCTCCCAATCGGTAGCAAGTGGTTTTCATAAGAAATCGTTCATATTCCAAATTTTCTCTGATAAAACTTTGTTCAAAATACCATCATAGCAATCGGTCAATGTCTTAACACTCTTCATATCAGAACATATCGAAAAATGCAACCTGCAACAATGAAAAACCATACATAAAAGAAGTGAGAAAATGAATCAAATTGGTGCCGAAAAAGAATAACTCTACTACCAAATGTACAACAATTACCGAAATTCTTTCACATTAAAAACTGGTCTCCGCATTGATCGATCGCAAACGACATTTCGATTGGTGAACCCCACCTGCATTCACGCACATACATTGGCGACGACGACGAAAACGGGGAACCCTTCACCTTGAAGGAGTTGCCAAGGGCTGGGGCATCTCCTCGGAGTTCTTAACAGTAAAAGCTTGTCGTATACCCATAGAGGACAATCGAAAGCATGTGAATGTATGTAGCCACATGAGGATAGATGCATGTTCATCTATACATACATGCTTGGCTTCAACTTAGTGTTTATGTATACACATTATGCATATGAATGTAACGTTGATGGTGGTGCTTTAGCTAACAAAAGAGGGAGCGAGTTGCGCAAGTGCAGAAGCAAATGGTCAGTTGCTTGTCGTATTGAGTGACCGGTACACACATGTATAAGTTGTATAAAGACGGGACACACAATGGTAGTGGGAGGTTATATCTGCAGTCTATATCCAGCTCAAGCTTGGTCAGATATATATTGTCCAGCAACACTCGAGGGACAAACTTCAACCCTTGTGTGTGAACTTTTGTCCAGTATTGCCGCGAGTCGTCCACGGGCACGGAGCTTACATTAATTCTTTCTTGTTCTGTTGAAAACCAAACAAATATAAATATATGTATATTCATGTACACAGCTATATGTACTAATTAGAATTCTGGTACTGTGTTGTTTTTTCAATTTAGTCTTCAATTTTTATGCAATCTTTTAGATATAAGAATGTTTGAAAATTCGTTAGCATAACGATATTCTTTTGTTTTTTTTGCTTTACGTTTGTTATTGTTAGAGCGACATCTTGCGTACATCCGGAAACTACTGATGAAATATTTATAACGTTATACCCGACTGTGAGAAAAAAAACACCTCTAGTGGTTAATTTTGTCACTGATCAATTGGAGATATTGCATTTATGAAAGTGTATGTAATTTAAACTTTCCTCCAAGTTGCGGTGGGGTCAATTTGGATCAAGTTATTATAGGGTAAAATCATAGAGTTTGATAATCGATATATATTTTTGATTTCGTCGAGCGATATGTCGCTTGGCACGTTTCGAGGATGAAAATGCTGAATTTGAATGTACCTTGAAC
>JABMBR010005996.1:0-12060 GCA_018881525.1 Meteorus sp. PSUC_FEM 10030008
TAATACAACTTTAACAAATGTCTCGAAACTATTCTTTGTATATCTCGTATAGATGACTTGCCCATTTGCATTAGAATTAAGAAAAAAATAAAGTTGCATTATAATGACGACATGAACCGACATTCAAGTGTCATATGTTTGATCACTACCACAATAAATACAAGACTATGAATAATTACTCATGAGCAGGAATAAAAGATAAACACTCACAGATGCCGAACCAGAGGTGAGTGGCCACTGATAAACGATGGGCTCAGCTCCCGCTGGTGAATGTAGTCGAAGCTCCATTTTATTTTTTCCTTCACGAGGCACTGCTGTAAAATATTCGCCTGGTGTGGAAATTATTTTTCCGTTAATCTCCCTCCTGAGTGACGTAATATTGTTAGAATCCCCGCCCCATCTTCCCTTAACAATTTGTGTTGATAATGTTGTTTTTTTCAAGTGCCCCTAGGATGCCACAACCTCGTAGACCACGCTCGCAGACACCCCTGCCCGCTCAACAATCGCTGCCCCGCACATCAAGCACTTGGTAATGTAAAGAACAGAAGTTAAAAAAAAGTGAAGAGGAGGCGCTCACCTGACGCGCTATTTTATCACGTTTAATCACACTTTTATTCATCAACCCGTCTTAGAACAGTTGCACTGATACATGGAGGTTATGCTTCGAGTGTAAATGGTTTTTTTTTTATTGAAAATAATCCAAGAGTGGGCAAACATGAAGGAGACAACGGAAAAAACACACACAACCAGCACAGGAGGTTTTGCCTTTCGGATGAGGTGAGGTGAGGAGAGGTTAGGGGTGAAGGGGATGACGACATCAAAACATGGCGTCATGCCTCTTCCTTTCTACTTGGTCACCATCTCCGGGCCTCTGTTCTCTCTCATGTTAAATATGTGACACTGCGCATGCGCCACAATCAGGCATTGAACCTGTATATAATACATGAGGATCTGTCGTCACGTACACACATATCTACACCATGTTTTATTTTAACTTTTTTGTTGTCGGGGAAGATGAAAATGGATAAATAGTATTTTTGTTTATGCATATCACGTATCTATATTCTGTATTCGAAGTTTTTATTGGGAAACAAACAGCAATGATACAAGGAGAAGTCAGACGGACAATACATGAGATTTATTGAATTTTGTATCTCCTGTATTGCGTTACTGTTACATTCATCGAGTACATGTCAAATGGACTACATAATTGTATACTGGTGAACTTGAGAATATATCCATCTCGTATATACACCTGAATAATGGAATCAGTATCACACTATCTTCATCAATCATCACCACATATTTCATTCATATGTGTATGCAACCATTATTGGATTTTGTTATCTTTTCAATTGTTGGAAAATTCATAGAGAAAATTACTGACTGATCCACATATTACGATTATTTACCATTTGGATGAGAGGTGCGAATTTCGATAGATAAATATGACATGAAATGATGAGTAATGAAGTAAGATGTGGGGAATAGTTTACTTATAAAATGAGTTCACGTCGAATTTTCCCGCCGTTTGTGGAAATCATGTCGCCGCAACGTAGTCGTTCGTTGTAAATGATACGCTTTTACACTACACTATCGATAGGTGAACTTCCAAGGACCCAACTTCGCCTTATGGTCAGTAAAGCCAGATCGCAGCCTAAAAGTTCTCCCACTTTCCGGCCAAACCATTTGTAGAGTCGATTAAAAAGGCTGAAACGTAAGAGAACTTTTGGGCAACGATCTGGCTTCACTGCTTATGGCAGTCTCACAAAAATCATTTTAGATAGAGAATTCCTTAATTTACATTCCATTATATCGAGTTATATTAATCTTATGTATCATTTATTAACATGATGATTCAAAACCTGTAAGATTATGTTTGAGGTACCGTGAGTTCATCAATAATGACTCGAGTCATAATGTCTAGGAGTTCATATAAAGACATCGACTCTTCCTCTTGAAAGTTTCCTTCCCGCACATAACCACGTGAGCATAATTCAAATCTGATCAACATTTCGTATTGTCGATGTAAACATTTGCACTGATCTTTCTCTTCTCTCGTTCTGTTAACATTGGTTCAGTACTCAAATATACATGATGGAAGAAGCCAGATTCATCATTATGAACCATTGCCAAGCATAATATGTTTGGTGTCCCATGCACACGACTCACATTGAAAACTGAAAAATAAAAATATCTTCCTTCGTACTACGATTGATTCCCAACATACTACAAATAATATGAAACGAATAGGAGAAAACCGGCTTCGATAAAAATTGTATTTACATATGTATGGTCTTTCAAGTGACATGGAAGGATCAAAAATCATCACTGTTCCTGTTTCAGCAGATATGACTGCTTCAAAATTAAGCAATTTTTTTATATTTGTTGTCGGGTCAGTAAAAGTGGTGACAATCACATAAGATCCAGGTGTAATTGGTATAATATCAACGGTCCAACATTGAAATTTCCGGAAATCGTGGTTTAAATCTTTCATCAAACCGACTACAAACCTTCTTCCCTGTATTCGAAGAACAAAGCATTGAAAAAGTGTCGAGCCCTACGCAACTAGTACATGTGACAGAAATAACATCGATGATTATAAATTTGATTATCCGTACCCCATATGGATCTGATTGGATATTATCACTCACTTCAAAGGTTTGCACTTCTAAGAAATAGAGAGCTGCACATGATATTATTAACAATAGCAACAATGTAAATGCTAATATTATTCTGCAATGAATCATCTTGAACAAATATATTCACTAAAAGAGAGAAGTGGTTGCATGTTACAAAATTGATGATGTCATACAATACTGCGGAAGACACGAATCCGACAAATTCCGGAGCAGATCTGAGCATTCACTGCACTTGAAAATTCAATTGATACGTTGGACGAAACTATACTGACATAAAAATGTATAAATCTTGATAAATCACATTCGAAACGCAGGAAATAATTGATTCACCTAAGTGAAACGACTAACGATAACTATGTTATCAGAATTATCATTAACGCCGTCTCTTTCGTTCCATCGCCTTCAGGCAATTCATGATAAGCCAAATGCTTGTGGATAACATTCATATTGGAATTACGGCGCCTTGTAGTCTTTATTTGTCAAGAACTAAACAATTTTAGACTGAATTTTATTTCAATTCAATCGTATATGTTTTCAGTGACGAATCGCCCAAGTGGACATAATCTCACATTACAAGAAAGAACAAAATTAGCAGAAAAATAGATAGGAAATTGCAGTGAATAGTCGACGAATATCCTCCACCATTGGGAGAATTCGTCTTCGCTTCATGCCCAGACGTATGTTTGGTAACACTTCCGGGAGGTTCTTCTAATGTTTCCTCATGCTGTGTTCTGGTTTGAACTTTATCTCGATCTCTCCCCTTGTCACTGGGACCTTCCATATCTGGCCAACATCCCACATTATCTACTATCCGGAATTTCCCATGCATATCGATTTCATTACTCAATAGTACTGGTTCCCGACTCAGTATGAAATAATCGAACAGGTTATGACCTGTTCCGATCACCGTAAACTTCAATAAATGCCCTTCAATATTCTCGGACTGTACTAGGAATCCTGGAAGAGTGAAAAGTCCTACAATTGAAGAACAGCTCATGCGAAACAGAATATTGATGCGTGTAAAACTTCATTTACTTGTAGATCCTTTAGCGTCCGTTATGGTGAATTTAGCATAACTGAAATTTTCGTATCTATCCATCACAACAATGTTGAATGTCTTGGTATGATTTTCAGATATGGCGGGGACGAAATAATTCACGTTACCTTGGAACGAATGCGTTAAAGTTTTCCATAGATTGATTGTCCAACAGTTTGTTATCGGTACGGTTGCCCACTTTATGGATAGAGTCTTCACATACCAAAGTCCTGGCCAATCCTGCACAAATGATAATTGTAGAAAAATATGAATATTCCAGAATTCAGTATGCCAATTCGATTTATGTAAGAATATTTTGATGAGTAATTGAAAGATACAACGAAACAAATAATAACGTAAATTAAATCAATTATTCTTGCCTTATCTGGATCGGACTTGGAAGTATGAACTACCTCGCGAGGTTTCACATCACGAACATACAGGCTGAGAGCTGCAATGAGTATTAGTATTTTTGGATATGACACGTTGCACAAAAGTCTGCGAAAAAAGATGGCCATGACTCCATCAAAATGAGCGCGTCCACAGAAAATTCCTCCAATGAGCAGATAATAATCTGGGAACTTGATGCCAACAGAAATTCTTCGAGACTGAAAGCAAATCAAACTTTGTTCACGTAGTGGATATTTTAGACACAAAAGCAGTATTCGAATGGGTCGAATTGATGAGTAACTCTGTGGAGAATACGTTTATCATTGTTGAGTAGAGTCGTAAAGACTGTTATCTTCAATCCCGTCACCTACAGCTATTTTGAGTAACTTACTAGAGTCTTACTTATAGTATTGGCCACAAGCATCGGTCTTTTATAAATTTTTGACTTCACACTTTCTGTTCCTTGACTGATACTAGGTACAATTTGACCTCAAGATGCAGATGATTCACTTTCACAAATAATGATAGACAACTCATTTATTGTTTCTTTCAGAACAGTCCTAGGCTGTAGATACATAAATTCTCCCTATCGGCTCACGTTCTTGGTGACAAACTTGACAATATATCAAAATTTTCGATGATATTGGCCATTTGAGCCAGTTGGTTCGATGGACATTCGGTATTATCGATATGGATCTCCGCACGAAGCATCTCTTCTTCATTCTCTGTTAATATTGGATTCGGGCTCATTATGAGAAAATCAAAAAACTTGGTTTCATTGCTGACCATTGACAGAGCAAGCAACTCTGGCCTCGACAGCATATGATATATTTCGAAATCTGGAAAACGTCATATAGTCATAAAATACGAAGACACAGTAACTCTAATTTCACAAAATCTTCAATTACCGAAAACTGCTTTCCCATATATAACAGAAACATTAAACCTGACAAATGTGCTGTATTCATCCAAGACAGTTGCTTTAAACACAGCGAGTTTCTGCTCTCCTATCGCCGTTTCAGAGAAATGAGAGATACCCACATAAAAAGTTGGATTCATCTCCAAAATATGAACTGTCCAACATCGAAACTTTGGAAAATCGTTCCTAAGGGTAACAACTGCGACCACATACCAATCACCTGTAACCTGCATGGTTAATCCATCGATAAAAGCATTATTTTTGATACAAATATTCTATTGAGGTGAAATACCAGTATCGGAAACGAAATAAATCATACACGCCTTATATGGATCAATACGAATGTTGGTTCCACCACTAAGCAGATTAACATTTATGAATAAAATGAATTGAATAGTTTTCATGGTAAACATTCTATGGAATTCATTCACATTCAGGAAAGATCTTATTCGAGCGTTTAAAGCCGTACAGTACAGTACTACGATAGATTCGGAATTGAAACATTTGGAAGGTGATAAAAGTGTTCAGCGACTGAAATACACTCGGAACAGTTTAAGGAGGTATTAATGTTGTAGATAACAGCCTATTATGATGTAAATTATATCACTAATATGAATGTATATGTTTACTCGAATGAAAGTATGTGTCGCAGCTGGAGTGAGCAGCCTTCTACAGTTGCCTATGTCTCTCACACTAATTTTTTAATGTTGTCAATCACAGACACCTATCTGAAATTTACGTGTATATTCCGATAACAATTACCGCAGTAATGCAGAAGATAATTTTTTATTAACATTAATATTCTTACTCTAGCGATAATGAAAGTTATGCGGTGAGACACTCATCGTGTCCGTTCAAGGAAAGAATTAGATCCAGCGTTGGAAAATATTTTAGATCTAATATTGAAGATGTTGGAAACAATGATGATATACTGTTTTCCCCTTGATATGATGTGTGAACATGGATCAAACAGACTGAACACTATGAATCAACCTGAATCTATCATTCCAATATTCGTTCCATCTTCTAATAATGTAGAACGAATTAACGTGAAACATGAGACCAATAATGCAAAATATCTTTTTGAAATGGAGTGAGTGTGTATTCTGACTTCAAATTTCGAATCTCTTCAACAGTAGCAGAAAGCATACGATCAAATCGATTCAAACCGAATTTCCATCGACCAATCCAATGGTAGGAACTCTTTCAGGGCAGCATGTTGGATATATCATAGAAATTTTAGCGAATCATAGAGTGGTCAACACCTCACGCAATATCGCGGCCATAGACAATCATATCGACTGGCGATAATACAGTTGTGTGGAGAACCATTACGTGTTATAGAAGATTTGTATATACATCGTTATAAAATAAAAGGCAGAATTTATCAACATCCAATTTCCATGAGTGAAATACAGGGTGTACAACATGATATAGTAACCTATAATAGAGCCCAGGACAATATGGACGCTTAATGGAAGCATCTGCCTGTCAAAATTTATTTCAATTCAGTAGATAAAATAATTGTGTCACACAACTGTGGACACAGACCCACAGTCAAAGCAACGGTGAAATTGTTGGTATTTCATACGAAAATAAAATGTTGACTGCAGCTGCAAATAACCTGTCAAATAATAGTGGCGGATCGTACAGCAATGATAAACCTCTGGGTTGTGGGGGTGAAACTGAACTCGGTACTGATCCGGCTTCAGGAGGGTTTTTTCACTCTGATTATAAAAAGTAAAAGTTATCTTTCCGATATGCTGTTTACAAGTATTTTACCTATGTGAACAAACTATGTGGAAACACTCATCTAATAATGATTATGAATTCGTCGCTACTTAAATATTATCAACAAATACTAAACGTCCCACCAAACGATGTAATTTCTGAGATGTTATTAACAAATAATCATTCGTTATTTTCCAGACATGAAGACTTGAAACAAATGTTAGATAGCACCAAAGATGGACTGAAACTTGAAGCCATGAAGCGTATCATCGGGGTATGTTGAGCAATATTTACATTCATGTATCGTGTAGTTTCTTTTTTCCCAGAACTATTTTCAATATTCGAACATTTAGAGAGTATCTAAATAATTGCATGATTCAGAGCAAATATACTCCAACGATAGCATTATTTGCAATTAATCTGCTTCTAGTTCGCTGTATTCAGTCGTTTATTTTAAATCCAATGATTCTTCCATTCAGATGGTGGCCAAAGGCAGAGATGCATCGGATTTATTTCCAGCTGTTGTGAAAAATGTGGTTTCAAAAAATATTGAAGTCAAAAAATTGGTCTATGTTTATTTAGTGAGATATGCAGAGGATCAGCAAGATCTTGCTTTGCTATCAATATCAACATTTCAGCGTGCATTGAAGGATCCGAATCAATTGATAAGAGCAAGTGCTCTGCGAGTGTTATCTAGTATAAGAGTACCGATGATAGTTCCTATCGTTATGCTGGCAATAAAAGATTCTGCAAGTGATATGTCACCATACGTACGGAAAACAGCGGCACATGCAATTCCGAAATTGTTTTCATTAGATGCTGAACAGAAGGATGAGTTAATTAGTGTTTTAGAAAAACTATTGTCTGATAAAACAACGTTAGTTGTTGGATCAGCTGTGATGGCTTTCGAAGAAGTCTGTCCCGAAAGAATTGACCTCATTCATAAGAATTATCGTATGCTTTGTAACTTGCTGGTAGATGTGGATGAATGGGGACAAGTTGTTATTGTTAATATGCTGACACGATATGCCAGAACGCAGTTCACAAATCCCAATTTGGACGTAAGTTTTCGATCACTCTCTCTCTCTCTCTTCCAGTTTTATTTGAGAACAAACTCACTTACTGAGATATGTTCATCGATCGAAATCATCAACATCAAATCATATTTTTTGCACAGGATGTAGAAGAAGATCCGAATCGACCGTTTTATGATTCGGATTCTGACTCATCGACCACCAAAAAAACTAAATTTTCATTGGACGCTGATCATCGATTATTATTACGAAACACGAAACCTCTGCTACAAAGTCGGAATGCATCAGCCGTGATGGCTGTTGCCCAACTTTACCATCATGTAGCACCACGTAGTGAAGTCATGATTGCTGCCAAGGCGTTAATTCGATTACTTCGGGGTCACAGAGAAGTTCAAAGTGTTGTTCTTCACTGCATTGCCAGTATATCAATTTCAAGAAAGGTACCGTAAGTATTGCGATTATACGCGCAAACGAAAAATTCCAGAATTTTCAAGACTTTAAAGACAAATTCGTTGTATGATGATAAAGACAATGCTTCCCTACAATTTCAGGGCATGTTTGAACCTTTTCTCAAATCATTCTTCGTTCGTACATCAGATCCAACGCATATCAAATTGTTGAAATTGGATATCCTAACGAATTTAGCAACGGAAACTAGTATTGGCGTAATTCTACGCGAATTCCAGACATACATTTCTAGTAGTGATAAAGAATTCGTTGGTGCCAGCATACAAGCTATCGGGAGATGCGCTAGTAACATAAAAGAAGTTACTGACACCTGTTTGAATGGGTTAGTGTCTTTATTGAGCAATCGTGACGGTGAGTGACCTGAAATTCTGTACTGTTTCGTCTTTTTCTTTACTTTTACTGTTCCGTTCTTTTACTTTCATTCCGTTTTACATGCAGAAGTGGTCGTAGCAGAGAGCGTTGTTGTAATAAAAAAGCTCTTGCAAACCCAACCGAACGAGCATAAGGAGATAATTGCGCATATGGCGAAACTAATGGATTTTATAACGGTGCCACAAGCTCGTGCGTCCATTTTATGGCTATTGGGGGAATACTCCGAACGTGTGCCTAAAATTGCGCCAGATGTATTACGAAAATTGGCGAAAAGTTTTACAAATGAGAAAGATATTGTCAAATTACAAGTATTGAACTTGGCTGTTAAGTTGTGTTTGAATAATCCAGAGCAAACGAAATTATTTTGTCAATACGTATTTCAACTCGCAAAATATGATCAAAATTATGACATAAGAGACCGTGCACGTTTTCTTCGGCATTTCATATTGGATGACGATAGTAATGGTGATGGAAAACAATTACGACAATATGCTAAAAAAATTTTCTTCAATCCAAAACCTGCACCAACATTAACATCGAGATTCAAAGGTTCACAATATCAACTAGGCACTTTATCACACTATCTTGATATGCCCTGTGTAGGATATCGATCACTACCAGATTTTCCGGATGTTGCGCCTGATCCATCTGTCAGAAATGTTGCCGAGCCTGTGCCTACGTCAGATCATATTTATCGTCCACGTGACAAACGTCATCAGCGGAAGGAGAAGAAAGTGAAAGAAAAATCATTCTATAGTGAGGATGAAAGTACCCCTGCCGACGGTGAGTCGGTTTTTTTTGTACGTAAATGGGCTTGTAATAGAAACGAAGTAAATGATTCTATCCAATCGCAGAATCAGAGGAAGGTTCGTCCGAGAGCTCTTCAAGTGAAACGTCAGATTCAGATGACAGTGACTCATCCGATTATACATCACAGTCCGATAAAGTAGAAGATCTTTCATCTACGAGGAAAAAAAAAATTGTTGTGAAATCAGAAAGTTCAAATAGTGAATCAGAATCAGAAGATTCTGAATCGGAATCAAATGAAGATCATGATTGTGAGGATGAGGAGGAGAGCGACTCTTCGGCCGGAGGACGTAAATCGAAAAAATCGGAACTCGTGGTGCATGTGTCAGAAGAAGACACCAAAACTAAACCAAAAAGTAGCCTTGATTTACTTCTAGAGTTGGATGACGGTAAATCACAATCGGGAGAATAATCATAAATATATTTATCTCCTATTTTATAATTTTTCTTCCATGTCGAACTGATTGTTTATCTGTACTTAATCCATTTCAGTTATCCCAATGACGCCGATAATGACGCCTAGCTTGGGAGGATTTCTAACTCCAATTAATGCAACAATGATTAATGGTGTAACTGAAGTATCATCTACGTTCACCCCCGTACATAAAATAGAATTGATAAATAAAATAAATGGTCGCGGTATGAGAGTCGAATCACGCTTCACTCGATGCCAGCATCTGGTCAGTTCGATACTGGTTAGCGTTGAGTTAATATTTGTCAACAGTGGAAATGAAACAATCACTAATATTCGTATTGGTAATAAAAATTTGTCTTCGGGGATGTCCATACAAGATTTTTCACCAATCACGACATTGCATCCTAACATGACAATTTTATCGACCCTTGGAATAAATTACAATGATTCAACGCAACCGGCCAACTTCAATATCGAGTTCAGTATAAATGATGAAACACACGTATCGCCAGTCAGTTTGAGAGCGCCTGTGGGTGAAATCATACGTGCTGTACAATTACCAGAAAGTATGTTCAATATTGAAAAAGAGAAATTGAAAGGAATGAATGAACACAGTACAAAAATACTATTTTCGGGTAATAAGAAAGATTTATCACAAAAAATCATTGAAGCTGCCAACCTCGCAATTATTTCCAGCGAAAATAATACATTAAGGTATGATATGAATGAATTTATATCTTCATTATTGTAAATTTACCCGAATTCTATTTCCATTTCTTTTATAGATTCGCCGCTCATACGTTGACTTCAAAATCTTTAACTTTAGTGACGATAAAGATCTTAGATGATCAGCAAATTGAAATTCAGGTCAATTGTGAGAAGATGGTTATTGGATCAATGTTATTGAATGAGATAAAAGGACACTTGCTGTGAGCATGTTCAGATGTTGATGGATACGAGAGGATATTCAGAAAACAGGAGAACGCCGAAATTGTCTTGCAGTTTATCAATTGTCGTGATTCAATTCCTGTCCTCTTATTTTATTACATATGCCTGCAGTGTGTATTCCATTCCACTCAAATTTTACAATGAAGTAATCATACTACATCTGAAGATTTCAAATATTACACACAAATATATATATATATTCTATTATACCAGAACTTTATTCATAAAATCTATTATTATTATATTATTTGTTTTCTATGCAAAATGAACCATACTAGTCTTATTGATCCTTCAACTCCACCATGTTCTATCTCCCAAAAGCGCAGTCGATGTTCTTTGTGCACCGTCAAAAATTTCTTCAGTACTGTAAAAAGAAACTAAAATAATTCTCCGGGGAAGACATACAGAACTTGAATCTTTGTTTGGGTACTTGATAATACCTCGTAACATGCCGTGAGATATCGGTTTGGAAAATCCTATATCCTGTTGGGGATAACGTTTCACAATTTCATACAATATCTCCAGACCCAATCCACGGTTTCTGTATTGTGATCTAATGTAAGCTGTAT
Organism: Meteorus sp. PSUC_FEM 10030008; assembly: GCA_018881525.1. NCBI lineage: Eukaryota > Metazoa > Arthropoda > Insecta > Hymenoptera > Braconidae > Meteorus > Meteorus sp. PSUC_FEM 10030008. Next base: position 11,332 of record JABMBR010005996.1, read on the forward strand.
CGACAGTATTCATCGAATATTGTTCCACTGATCCCAAAATCTCGGTTCCTATATAAGAATACATTAAGGAGGAGAACACCTTCCAATGTTTCAGAAACGATCCCACCTCACCTTTTGACTTCACAGTGTAAAATCCAACAGGTCTACCACTAATCCATCGTATGTAAACTTCATCATAATCCGCATAAGCATAGATCGACTCGTATTTCTCTTCTAGGGGTGCATCAATTTCTGGATAGATGATTTGGCTCAATACATAGTAGATGAGCTTGTCGTGATTAGACAGGACCTATTACCATGGAAATGTGTAGAACTCTCAATATATTAGAATGATGATCATACTTTAATTTCCATGTTACATGAATACAAAAACATTTCGGTACTTTTTCCCACCCATTCCGACGAATAACGTCAAGACTCTCATCGATATTTATGATTTCACTATTTTTCATGATAGCGATGAAATCCTGACATACTTTACAATCAATACGAAAAATAACACCAGAAATATTGAACGAACGAACGTCTAATTCATGGTAACGAATCGATTTAGTGTCTTGGCACCTATCAAAAAAGACAGAGAAATCAGTGATTCAACATTATATTTAAATATTCGGAAAGAAAAGAGGAAACTAACTTTTTACAAAACATTGGGAAGGAAACTTTTCAATTCTCCTGATAAATTAATATAATTACGTGATACGTGTGTAACTTACTATCTCCATTCAT
>JABMBR010005997.1:0-12053 GCA_018881525.1 Meteorus sp. PSUC_FEM 10030008
ATTATTATTATTATTATTATTATCATCTACACCGTGATAGAGGAGCGATCTTGATCGCTATGCGCATCACCCGAATTCTATTTATGGTCATTATTTTTCGTTACTGAAATTTTCCTTCTGTCAGCCCGCAGTAGTACATATTTTTTCTAGCTATAATTGGAATACGCCAACAGTATCACGAGTAATTCATTCCTCTTCATTCATTTATTTCTCATTCTAGTGCTTTTCTCATTCACTCATACATTTTCTTGACAGTCTAATTAGGATATAGTCATATCCTCTTTCTCATATATATCTTCTCCACTAGATAACGCTTCTTTGTCGCTCAATATGTTCGTTATGCCGTTCCAACGTCCAATTTGTTCCATGCTCTCTTCCCTCACGGTTTTGCTATTCGTTTGTCTCTTATGATTTTGCAAGAGAATTTCCGTGATCCTGATGCCAAGTTGAATACGTCGATGAAAGGATCACATTCAGTGGTCGCTTAAACCAGATTGTATTCTTTCAGGTTTGATTGTAATATTGTGTCTTTAACTGCGGCGAACACGAACCTTATGTTCTCCGTATCTGTGGAAAAAAAAGAAATGTATTCGTGTCAATAATATGTAATTCACTAATTGATAAGCTTTTTTTTTGTTGTCTCTTCGTTGACGTTGAAAGATTCAACTTTACTCAGATGAGCTTTGTTTTAATCCAGATAATAATAGCACCAGAAAACACATCATTCCAAAACATCACATTCTGAAAAAATTGTTTTCGACTGTATGAAAGCAAAACAATTACCTCAATGAGTGAGAATCGTGTCACATGAATTGTGGAAGAGGAATTACTTATTCATGTTCCGATAGTACCAGAGGGTTGAAGGTTTTTCTCATTTATTTTTGATAATTCACGTTTGTGTTATCAATAAGGATGATTCAAAGGGCACTTTTTCACTCCGAGATTTTATTCCCACATGTCAATAGACTGTAGTAATTCGTTGAACGCTTATTATAGTCTCAGAGATATTTCATGTTCGAGCAATATACGATCTTATAGATGGCTTTCTGATAGGGTACATTGGATGTTTGATCAATAACGAGTGTTGGTCCATCGCTAAATTTCCGTCTTGATTTTGCTACTTGTTGTACATTGGGAACCCCAGCATTTCAATTTTCATCACAGTAGAGTAACGAATGACTCAATCAAGCATCCGCGAAATCTTTCTTGTACACTTGTAAATTATGGATTTAATATTGACTCGACTCAATGATAAGAAAAAAAAGTTCTATTCCCTAGCCAAAATTCTCTACAGTTTCACTTGAAATTGTCGATGGTTCTCGTGAGATTCAATAAGGCATGTAATACAAACACATTCTGCATTTCGAAAAATCATTAATTCTATCGCAAAGTTATTGACGGTTTTCGTTGGTCTTGTATAAGAATATCGTCTCATCAGTAGATTTCCGTTGATTAAAACTTACCCGAATTAGTTTGACACCAAAGATAATGGCATGCCCATAGTATCTGCGAGGCTGTGGTTTTAAATCATCCTCTCATATAGGACTAATTGGAGTATGTCAGAAATCGGAAAATATTTGGATACCGATTTTTGAACATATACCGTTATCGAAAATTTCATTCGTCTCGTGAAATTTGTATGCGGCATCCTCGCCAACTCAAGCTACAGTTAAAATTTCAAACTTCAATTCAGGTGATATTTGGCTACCTAATCACACTCCGAAGATATTTCCATGTATTCCGTTTCAAGTTTTGCATCATGTAAATTTATGCGTTGTTATATTGGAATATGTTTTCTAATGAATTTCAAGAATACCGTGCACTGAAAATCTTCCTAAACTGAATAGGCATGTCTATTTTATCTTTGAATACAGAATCATTCTTGGAATCACGTCTTCCAACTTTCATTTCCACTCTAACAATACCCATTTTTGTAATGCGAATTATAAGTTTTGTCTCATAATGGCGTCATATTCTTCCTCTTGAAATTTCCGAGATGGTCGAAATGTACTTTTTCTCATCTCGCCTGGTTTTTCCGATATGATTTTTTTCTTTATAGAATGAAATTTGAGTGAGATATAATGCGAGGGTTATCAAGCATGGTGGAGAAAACATGTACATCGTTATTGAAATCGTTACTTTGGGCCTATTTTTTTTCGTTCTTAAATTAACTGCAGAGTTCTATGTACTCCGTACACAGATCATCTTAATTTCTGAAGAATGACCATTGATACACCTATAAACATTGTTTTCGAACAGTGTGAAACGATAGCCAAATATTAGAAGAATCGAGAGTACATATGCTGGAAGTACGTTGAGTTGGTATAGGTTGTCTCATGACCAAACGCATAAAGAGGCGCTGCAGAAACTATGGCATTCCACATGATGAAAATAACAGGAAAGAGAATAACAACAACATTAACGACAATACATTCGGAAATGATAATGATAATTGTGATAATAATAACAACATTAATAATAATAACCACGACAGCAACGATGATAATAATCAAACTAATTGAAATAATTTTTTTGTTGCATAAAGTAATAACAATTATTATTACTACATCCTGGTTCGTGACATATTTCATTGATTCACTGGTCTTACAATCCGAGGTCATGCGAATGCATGCGGAATAAATAAATTCAATTCGTCTTCTCTACTAAAAAGAAACGAAATAAATTTGGAAAAACATATGACTCTTTGTTTTTATTATATCTTCACTTTGCAATAGAAAACAAAATACGGAGAAGTGAATTGCTTCCATGCAATTTGATTTAGTGCTTATATGGATTATTCGTCAATTTGATATTCATTCTATATCCTCTTTCCAACTGTGTCGTTTGAATTATAGAATTTTTTAGATGATGTCTAAGTTCTCTTTCAACACATAAACATTTGAATAACAATTCGATCCTATTCGGCATGATCGAATCTAGCCCAATTCATTATTGCAGATATTCGAAAACCAGTGTTTCATTAGCCAGTGTAGTTAATCCTTCCGATATGGCACTCTTAATATTATGACTCAAGAAATTGTAATTGTCACTTAAGATTTCGATGAAAGTTGATGTAGAATTATTCTATGACTTTTAAGCAAGATTGAATTCCTTAAGTGCACTCTGCATTATAGTATCTTTCACTGCACAGAATACGAGCTTGATGTTTTCCGTATCTGTATTTGGAAAAAAAATCCCTCAAACGCAGCATGCATAATAACAAAAACATATTAATCGTTATGTGCAAGTAATGAAAAGTTTGAAAATTCATAAAGCCAATAGTATGGAAAAATTAGATACTTCATCCCGAATTAGTAAAACCGCAAAAGAAGAGAAAGCATGGTGTTAACAGAGATATTTGTAATGAATAATTAATACATGAATGAAAAAGCAATTAAAAACTATTTCAACAAGCATCATTTTCAACCTTCTCTTTCGCTCTGATCTCATTTTATCAAACGTGCATCGCTCGCCACTATCAATAACAAATAGACGCCTACCTGTAGCGCATGTGAAATGAGAATAAATAATTTTCTCGCTATCGGGATTCAAGTCGACAAACATCCTCAAAATGAATTCTCTAGCGAATGTGGCTTGTCTCTGTGGGCCTGTAAGAATATGTGAGGTGTATGTCTAAGAACGGGAACATCAAATACTGGCATATTGGATCATAGAAAGTGAATGAAACAACAGATAAATCAAACATTTTTCCGGTCATGTAAAGTTGAAAAGAAAATATTTCCAAGGACAGTTCATCGCATTAGCATTGATGCAAATTGAGGAAGCCCTAATAGAGCGGAGAGTGGTCAACAAGCTACCTTATCAAATGCTATTTATAGCCGAGAAATAGAGGAATGGAATATTTTTGGTAATAGCTTTTACTGTTCCTACATTTATACTTTTCCATTCTTTAGCACTAGAATGATTACATGAGATAAATTGATCGAAGTTTTACTGATATGATTGGATTTTCTTGGATTCTCGTTAGACCTGTGGCTGTAGTGAAATGTGAATAACAGCTTCGTTCTGGATCGGGATTTGCAGATAGATAAATTTTTAAGATGTATTCTTGTGCCGCAACGTTATCTTGCTTCGGTCCTAGATCATATTGCGGGAAAAACCCCGAATTTTATAGTTTTCATAATTATCTCAATGAAGCTATTTGAAAAGTTGTTTCATGTTTGAGGGTAATTTGACTAGATAAATAATGCGTACGGGTATGAAGAATGTTTGTAATTTCATTAATGAAGTCTGTGTGTTCTTCTGAATTACCGATTAAATTTATAAACTTACCCTCGTACTCCGGAAAGTAGTCGACCAGATGTGAATACATTATTTTCTCTTCAAGCAAATCTTTCTTATTCAAGAATAGAATTACGGATGAATGTTGAAACCATGGATATGTTATAATCGTTTTGAATAGTGCCTTACTCTCTTCCATTCGATTCTGTGGTGGAGAGAAAGTATCAGAGTATTCATTTGTTCTCTTGATATAATACATGTTGATCCAAATTTATGATTCGGGTTCCGTTGTTCCTTACCTCATTCTCGGACTCGAACAAAATTTGATCATATTCACTTAGAGCTACTAGGAATATGATGGAAGTGACATTTTCGAAGCAATGGATCCATTTTCTTCTTTCCGACCTCTGTCCACCAACGTCTACCATTCTGCAATTAAATCAATATCCATGTAAAATTTTCCTAATGCAATTCAATTATATTCTTCGTATTTTTATATCCTCTATTTTTCCTGTGCGTCATGGACTGAAGCATTGAAACAATATTCACATTTTCTACCCAGTACTCATTCAAGAATATCATATACTAGTTAAAAATAATGAAAAAGATGAGAATTTTTCGGCAAGCAATAAAAAAGAATTGATGCAATGTCAAAAAGTGAAGAGTTAATGCACTGATAAATAAGAACTCCATGAATGTCATGCGAAAAGCATTATATCAATCACACCCGGTGATAAATTTGAATTTTACAATTTTCCTGTTCTCCCCATTCAACTTTCTCTAGCTTGATTCAAATGCTTTTGGACCTGCTGGAACCCATTATCATTCTCTGAATTTCAATATCTGAGTTATCGTTCGTTGATTTGGAAGATAAATTATCGGCTTGAAATTACTACCTAAATATGATGGAGTCCAGATCAAATGGATATTCAATAATTCCAGTTGTGGGTGCTCGAGCTCGAAGAATGTCTTGCTCAGTAGGAAGATATTCAGGCTTTTCAATACGTTCTAGGTCACTAAGATAGCTGTAAAATAAACATAAAACACCACATGATAGTTTGTGCCATGCCACATGCAAATTCTGTCAGTTTGTGGTTCATTGAGAAGGTAATTTTGATCAAATCTGCATTATAATACAACACATGTGCACAAAAACTAATATCATTAACATGCAATGAAGCGAATATGTGTCGCCACATTTTATTCTCCTGTAAAGTTAAATTCATACAATTAAATGCATGGAAAAATCATCATGAATGTTGTGGTGGTAACAGCTAAATGAAAAATGAATCAATTCAGTAACAATTAGATGGACATAATCCCCAAGATGCAGCACAAAGAGAGAGTGGGCGAAAAGGAGTTCGCAGGCACAGGCACAGGTTTCTTCAATCTTGAATTTCTCTTATACGATGGCCTGGTGTGACATACCTAAATCGTATTTCTTCCAAGTCAAATGGATATTCGATTATACCAGTCGTCGGCACTCGAACTCGAAGAATATCTTGTTCTGTGGGAAGGTAGTTTGGCGCTGCGACCCGGTCTATTTCCATGAGGTAACTGTAACATTTTATTCTCAATATCCCATAGCATCTCTTGCTTCATTCCATTATCATTACTGTTAATATATCTATAGACGAATGAATGCAATGGAATATCGGGTGGAGAGAAAACGAAGTGGCGTTATTTTGATTCGAGCTCGTTGCAAAGCTCATCAGGGGAATTATATTTTGTAAGCATTCACAAATGTCTGGAAATTAGTTATTGAATATTACTTTGCATTGCATGATACATCCAACTCATTGTTCTGCACTTATAGTTGTGGATTTATCAATTTGATCAATAGTAGTCGCAAAATGATTTCCTACAGAGTCCTCACCTAATATTTCTTCGATTCCTAGGGGAGAAGTTTGATTTTTATGCTGGATTGATTACAGTAATGGAATGCAACCATGTTTCATGAAAGGGGTGGGTAGATTGTGAATGAAACGTGCATCAAATACTGATCAGGAATAGATTGAATGATGGTCAATCATTGGAGAGTCGGTATGCAGAAATCTCAACATGCATCCTCAATGGAAACGATATACAGATGCTTTCAAAACTGAAAAATGGATCTCGCATATTTTGAACGAATGAATTTGCAGGCGAAGATATCAACTCCACCAATTCAATGGTAGTTGTTCCAGACACAAGTTTGCGATATTTTGGTTTTTTTCGTTGCTAAAATTTTTCATGTGGAATATAGACAATGGAATATATTATCGAATATTATTGCTGTTCAGTATTCTCGATCAGAAATTCTACATTGGAAAAAAATTACGATACATGGATAACAAATTTACATTCTTCGTATTAATATAAGCTGCGGCTTTTCATGTAGATCTTTGTGATCTCCATTGCGATGATTACGACGGTGTTGTGTCCTGTACAAACGATGTAGATTATATATATTGGAGAGTGCAGCTGGTACTGTCGATATGCGATTGATGCGTGATTCGAGGTTTCATCGTTCAAGTGCGAAAGCGTCAGTTTCAACCTCATGGCTATGTATTATATTTTAAATGGATATGTGAAATTCATACTCGAGCTATCGTTACATTTCAATAAATGACTCTCAAAATAGCTAGAATACGTAACTCATAGCATAGCACTCTAGATCGAATACCTGGGTTTGAGCTAGAGCCTCTGCTGACGAGCTCGAAAGCTCCAAAAATCTGCGAGAGTTCACTCTGCCCACCACTGCCCTATGACAATGCATTTTTGGTTTCAGGCGAGACATCCACCAGGATTTTTTTTTTGCTACATCAGTCTAAATAGCAATGGAATCAGATTCCCCATTAATAACTATATCGATGTTTTACTCGAAAACAATATCCAATTTTCATCATATATCAACCTAAACCAAAACTACTCCGGTTCTATGAACACCTAAAATCTTCACCATCAGAAATATTGGTCAGAGTATTGATTGTATGAGAAATTTATCAAGAGACAATCGATGGAGAACTGAAATTTTGTCGATCAGTCTGTAACGATATTTGAGAAATGAATGTCCCAAGATTCATCTTCTGGAGATAGCGCTTATGCATGATTTGTATATATAAATTTGTACGAAGCATTATCAACTTACTATTTGGCTGAATCTGTGAGTTGATATTCCCGTCGACGATCATAACACTCTTGGATACCACCATCTGCCCACAAATCCTTAATGGCTTCTACATATGGACTTTCGAAAGCTGTTACAGTTTCGAAATCTATACTCCTGACTAGTTCGGCTTTTTCCTAAAGGAGAAAATTGGGTGGGGAAACAGAATTCACTATTTAGTAATTCTTTCATTTCTCATTTCTTCCTCTTCTCAATCATATGATTTTTTTGGAGGTAGTACTTACAACGTTTGAAGAGTCCCCATATTGGATTTTGAGTAAATCCATCGCTCTAATCATCGACTGCATCGCCATAAATATATTTTGGTATACGAGTTTGATGAATCCTCGTTTATCCTCGTCCGAATATCCGGAACCATGGATAATTCGCATTTGCTTGATGAATGTCGATTTCCCTGATTCACCAGTACCTACAACAGATTTGTTAACAATATAAAAAAGGTATCATACACGATAGTACATCTTCGTTCCTCCTCCATACCATTCTTAGAGATGGCATTGGAGTCATAACGACCCATAAAAAATAGCGAAATGGGAATGCTCGACTCCATCTGCTACATTGAATGAAAATGGGAAGAAAATGAAGTTACGAAAACTTTTATGCATTTCATGTCTTGGAGTTTTATGGGAGAAAAATTAAATGCGAGACGCAAACGAGGGCAAATGAATCTAATGAGTAAATGATTGATAGACGTAAATTGGTAAAGACATGTCCCTCATCGGATAGATTTGATGAGCGAAACACGTTTCACGTACGTAAAATTGTTCTTGATTCTATAATGACCCAAATGAAAAACGTTTGTGTATTCATATCGCGTTTTATTCGGCTTCAGTACAAAAGGAATTATTAGTGTCACTTACTCATCAACGACTTGCCAACTTACCAATCATACATATGGATACATTCCATGGATGTATGTTACACAGCAGGTTTGAAGCATTTTCAACTCGAAATGTGAAAAGTAATTATACTGGTTCTCATTATTTTGACTTTTCGCCGTCTGCACAAGTGTTGTTCAAGACTCATCGCATATAATATAGTGGACCGATAAGTGGCATTGTGTCACGATTAAACTATAATCGGAAGAGTAAAATAACGAATGTACGTGAAATCAAATGGATACATGTATGTGTAAAATGAGATCATGGTATTGGGAATAGCAACAGAGTGCCAAGATTGAGTACCTTTGTATGCCTACACCACGTATGGTTCGCCTACATTAATAAAGTTCCTTAGTTCTACCAATCATATTTTCCTCTTCTGTTGTGATTCCTGGTTCATTGATACTACTACCATCGCTTAGCTGTCGAATTCGAGATGGAATAATTAATGAATTCAATTACCCGCCCAATAACTATGGACTGGACTGAATCTAATGAAGATCATGCTCCCTCATGAAGGAGAACAACTAACAGAGATAGGAATTTTTCGTATTTTTCCATGACTCTAACTGATATATCATTTTTATCACCTGCTCCCTTTCCTCTCTCCTTCCTCTTATGTGTCATTTCATCGGCGTCATATTAATTCTGCATTAGTGTTTATATTCCGTCTAATATTTTGTTTGGCGAGTTAATGGGATAAAATCCACCAGAATGCCCATTCAACACATTAGAGATGTCTGCTTTATGATCTGTCTATGCGTTCGATAGGATTGCGATTATAGTTTTATAATATTTCAATTGATATTCTATTTAGGTATTGGCGATAATGTTAGCATATGGATATCCAATCAATTCGATGAAGGAATTCTAGATTAAAGTAAGATCATCTGAAACATCCATTGTTTTATATGATAGAAGTTCATCGACCATTATACTCTAGTAATCCATTTATGTTTAATTACGAATCACTTCAGTACTCGACCACCTTCGGCCATATCGTTTGGTTGTGTATTTATACTGTTCATCTCATTTGGAGATGATTAATTGATTGATCACAAGTAGTTCAGAGCCAGTGATGAAATTTATTTTCAAAAATCAATTTCATCACTAACGTACTTGAGGGCGCAATGCACAGCTTTTGTATCAAGAAGTTACGGTAACTTTTGAATATCTCAAATCTTTCAGAGCCCCTTTCATTGTTCTTTGGATAGTGTCCACTTTTACACACATGTATAAATGAATCACTTGCATGTCCAGATCTATAAGGTGAGAGAGTGCCATGGTCTACTCGAACTCTTCCGAACGGGGCGCTAAACCAGACATCGATGATTTGGTATGACTCCGTTTTACATTCAGAGTATTTAGAGATGTACGAAAGCGTATGGGCCCACGTTTGAAGAAGCTGATTAAGCTAATAAACCCCTGGGCGACAAAAACGATGAAGAATTAACAGAGGACGTTACCAATGAACTGAGTTCATAGCATGGCTTGGCTATTCGTGGGAATCCGAATCTCATTCACAATATTAAGCACAATGAATGGACAATTTATTATGATGAAAGTTCATATGAAATATATTTACATAAAATCATATCAGAGAGATGATTTTGTCCTTGAAAACCCAGGCTTGCAGACAATTTTTCATTGAAAAACTTTTCACGTATATGTTTTGTGCCAAATTCAGAAAATAATGATGGATCGTTAGATGATTTGGCGTGAGTGTAATATCGAAACTAGACACGCAGATTAGTGAATAATCGAAATTGTAAATTATATATCTGTTGATATTCCCAATGAAAATGTGCCACTGATTCTTCAAAATCTCTGTCCCATAAAAATTACTGTTGCTTCCAAAGCCAATATACTTTTGTATCGTGGAAAATGTTTTTTTTTCTTATGGGTAGTGCTCTAACGCAATTCAAAAAAATTAAGAATCTTTCTCCAATTTGGTTTCAGATGGCTGCAAGGGTCGCAATCATATCAACTATCTCACCTCTTTTCACCTCAACTTCATCAGTTCCGAATTTGCCCGATTTATATATTTTGTCTTTAAACTTCCTTCGTATATTCTCAAGAAATCAGTCAGTATTTCATGATGGATAGTGTTAAACAAACAATGCTCCACATTATTTCTCGTTGCGCTTCACGAAACGCCAAAAATTCATGAGTTTCGAGCGAGATACTCCTTTGAAGTGAGTTGAGCAGCAATATTGAGTGTCAGAAGGGAGTACAAATGTTGTTTCGCGAACTATTATGGAGAAAAAAAATTCGATTTTTGAAATGAACCACTGTGAGCAATGGGTGTAGAAGAATTTCATTGCAGGAATTTAACTTGAAAAGGCGTGTGAGGTTTTTTTTTCATCAGCTCAAATCCTTCTGAGCGTGGATAGTGGATCATTTCCTCCAGAATAACACCAAGTAAACAGTATAAAAAGTTTCATTCAACTACACACATCAGAATTTTACTTCAATATAATGCTTATATTCATTTCATACACTCAAGAACCCATTTTTTTTTTGATCCTAAGTTCTCGCTGAACATGTGGAGAATGTACTGATGGACGAAACAAAAGTGACGACTTACTTGGCACAGCTTACAATCATTATTGTGATCATGAGAAATCGGAACTCGCGGTAGTATATCTAGTTAACAAATTCCCAAATAAATGCAAGTTTCAACCATAAAGCTTCGTGAGGATCCATTATGATAAAATGTTATTATATTATGACAAGAAATATCTGATATTGATGAGTACATGATTGCTGATGTTAATCGCAATCGTATGGGATATTGTGCCTATCTATACAATTTGAATGGAATTTGATAAATAAGTTGGAGGATAGACAACACTTTTGAAAATTGCCGTGGACGGAAAAAGACGGAACACGAACCTTAAATCGTTCCTTTTGAACTATATGAACGCAATGACTCTTCACTCGAAATGACGTTTCGGCTCATTTGAAAAGTGGAAGCTGGAGGTTTGGGATCCTTAACTGAGCGTAATATCACTTTGAGGTTTGTCGAGGATGAAAATGATTTCCGAAAAAAGATTGATTAGATAAGCGAAAGTGGCAAAGTTGGTAGACGCGAGATAGTTCTTATATGACGTGTTTGGAACTTATATTTGGTGATTCCAAATGTTTATGAAACCATCGTGGAAAATCTGACACATGAGAAGAATTGGGGAATCATATACTTTGAATGTCGTTTTATAAGATTATAATACTCTATTTTATATTTTCCTAATGTCTTCTTGGCGCCAAAGTCAACACGTGTTGCTCTGGAAAATCAAAGAAACAACATCCAGAGTTTATTTGTCGTTTTTATTTTATAAATAAAGAGTAACTTTTTCCTTTTTCTATCTTCCTAACTTCTGTACTCCAAAATCATTCACCTACAGTCCATATATAATCGCCGTTCCTTGACCATTCTTGTTTCTCACGTCTATGATCCCTATGATGGCGCTCTCTGAATATTACATACGCACACACGATATATGAACTATCTTGAGGGTGTATTCATCGTTAAATCCACAGTACCTTTAATTTTCTTCTGATCTTAAATTCTATGTCGGAACGTCAGCACCGAATCATTATTGTTCGCATTTCATGATTTTTAATGAAAGCCATGTCATTTCATATGATAATTTACGATTTTCTACACTGATAGAAAAAATAACTTGATTCAAGAAAACTTGTTTCTTCAAAATTCCATTCTTGTTTCAAACTATTCAATTTTCTCTATTCGAAAAATTATT
>JABMBR010005998.1:0-12043 GCA_018881525.1 Meteorus sp. PSUC_FEM 10030008
AACAATCTGTCACATCAATATTTGTTGTTATCATATAAAACACACCTTTGACGAACACAATTTCATATGGCAGTCCTGCAGTATCAATAAGTGACATTTTATAGAGTTTCTGGCGTACAAAGGCATGTTAATGCGACTGTATAGTGTATAGTTAGTCACATCTACAGTGTGAATACGTATTAGTCCCATGCGTAAGCATAAGAGTAAGGAAATACGAATGACGGGGCAGAAGGAACAACCGAAGAATAGGCAATATTAGGTCGTTGATGTCTGTTCACCTGTTCAGTGTATGTATAGTATAGAAGTATAGGCTGTATAGCTATATAGCATCTTGCATACACCACAGATGTAGTGGGACACTAATGCGTTAGAAACAGTACTCTCTTTCATTCGTTATCTCTGTCTTTCTCTCTCACTCATATCTCTCATATGCTGTATCTCACTTGCGAGACGAAAAATTCCAAACTGTGTCGTGACGGGACCTTGAAAAATCACTCTCATGTGGCCAAAGATGTATTCACTCAAAAAAAAAATATTCAGGAGGATCCCCCTGCAATAGACGTGTTTTAGATGATGGTACGGAACCCTTTGTGCGCGAGTCCGAATCGCATTTGGCCGCCCTTGTTTGCATGAATTTTGCTCGTCTTCAATGATTGGGTCAAGCCCTTTGGCTAGATAGTAGGCATTATTCTACTCTGGAATACTCGAGTGAGCCGTCGCATCATTGTGATTAGTTCCAAGTCTCAGATATATGAGCGAAAAGTTGTACGAAAAATCTTGATTACATTGCGTGTCAGTAGGTGGCAATTGATCCCGAGGTACCTTCACGTGACTCATCAGCCCTGGATCCGGGTTGACATCGTAGTCATTTTTTTTCATCGAAGGAAGAACAGGCTATTATGCGAACCTGTGAGGGAAGCCGAGGACAAACTCGAAAAGATCAGGAAATCAAAGACGTGAGCTGGCGATTACAAGGACACACAGAGAATTCCAGAAATTACCTCCAATGATATCAGTGAGTATCACACATTCCTTCCGAACGTTTGTGGTCTCACGGTATCACGAGTAGTTAAGTACCACATGCTGGGTCACTTGTCCCATTGAACTACACGTGTTACATGCGAGTGTATGGGAGGTACGCAAATGAGTTGTTAGAATTATTTCATAATATTCGACAGTATTTCCTGATTCATTATTATCATGATTAATTTCGAAAATTGTTAGCGATTGATGCCGTACGAGTAATTTCTATGTTTGTCACTATTTCTTTCATATTGTACCGGAAGTAGATTGATTCACGCGGCTTTGCGCTTAGTAGATTGTCGAGCGATCTGCATCTATTTTGTTGGAAAATACTTGTTATGAAATTTCAATTATATTTTATTCTGCTATTATCCGAATTCGTAATACTCATATGTGATAATTGCGTTAAACGCATATAATACTTCCGTTGTTCTGATCTCGTTGAATAAAGCGAAGTACTACGCGAATTACTGGTATTCAACAGTTGTTTCGTACCGCCTCAGGAATATGGAGATTGGAGTTTTCGAGGTTGATTTTTTGGTATGAGATAATAGTATAAACTAAAAATGAATAGTACCTGCGAGGTACTTAGCGCCCGACAAACGACCTAGTCCAGTCATTTTGGGCATTGGACACCAATCTGCAGAAAAATTCCTAGTGAGCTGAATTCCTGTATACGGCTTTATTACGTCGTTGTTATGAATGTGTGAAAAATCAACATTGATATCATGCCGGCTGAAAAAGTTATGAAGGTCAAAGGTTTGCAAACATCAGTTTCTCGCGAATATCTCTTGACCTATTGTGCGGAGGTCGATAGAGGTCATTATAAAAATTTTTGATCATGAAATTATACACAAAAAATTTCCCTTGAATTTTTTCGTAAAATTAACCTCCTTCGGTGTACAGTGTTGAGAAAGTGACAAACGATATTACATACCGTATATTAAGACCTGAACTTCATCGATTTTTACTCATGCTTTCGAGCTGTTAGTAAAAAAATTTACTCATATCATAGAGGTTTTGAAACTTAATAAAATCTACTATACATAATACAAATTACATCCACTGCTAGATATTTTGTAAACTATTGTGATGCCACCTGTCCCTTCATACCTGCTTTCACGTATCGGACCGTATTTAGATCAATTGAAACATATTTCTTGAGTGTTAAAGACATTATTCTAGTAATTCCAGATTGTTAAACATTTTCATAAGTGATTCATGTTTCATACGTACTGAATTGTTATCGGATGGTGATGTAGTAGAAGTTAGACGTGGTCTACAAACATTAAAAAATGCCAGTATCGCTAGGAGTGATGGTAATCTTGAATATTTGAATACCGTGAATTTGTGAATGTTCAGAGTGAAAATCGACGAGATTCTACGAACAATTCGAGTATTGCGGCTTTTGAATGACGCTGAGAAGAACCAAGTATATCACAATCTCCGCGTAAAAAAAAATCAGCGCTTTTGATCTCAAAGAACTATGTTTGTTTTCTGGAGAAGAAGCGAGCGAAGAAATTGAGAGAAAAAGAGAATCGAAATCTTTATGATGAACGCCTTTGCATTGTAGAAACTACTGCATCAATAACTGAAAAAGACATTCGTTCTATTACAATTATTCAAGACTTTTATCCACAACCGAGTCGAATGTTAGATAATATCAATGAAGACATTCCCTAAAATTTAATGCATTTTTGGCGAGGATTGATTTTGAAGACCAACAAAGACCAAACGAAAAATATTGAAGCGAAATCTACAGCCATAGCCTATGCTGTAAGGAATGTCATGACTTTGTTACCACCAGCACTCGATAATCTACTGAACACAATCTTTTGTAACTATACAAAAGGTTGTGGTGGCAAATGTGGATGCTAAAAATTGGATTACGATGTTGAAAATTTTGTGGACATTGCCGTGGCCAGTCATGTTTGAACGCTGAATCGACCAATGATGGAGATCATGAGAATGTCGATTTAAATATAGGAATAAGTCCACTGGACATTTTGTCAGCCACTGTTCATGAAACAGAAGCTGAAGACGTTGAAAATGAATGATGAAAAAAATTACATACTGAAGTTTATCTTGTCTGTACTGTCCACTATTTCAATAAAAAATTGATCATTCTAGAATAAAAAAAGTGTTCAATTACATATGACGGATTATGCCTACAGGGAAAACCATGTGAAGAAAAACGCGCCTCGCATTCTACTTCGGAACAGGTGGGGGAACGAGTGCATCACCATAATGTAGTCACTTGCTCAGCACTCTACACCGAAAAGGGTTCATTTTACAGTGAAATGCGAAGGGCATTTTTTGTATATAATTTTATGACAAATGACTTTCATAATGACCTCTATTGACCTCCGTGCAATATGCCGTGAGATATTCGCGGAAAACTGATTTTCGCGACCTTTTGACCCTCATAACTTTTTTAGTCGGCACGATGACAATGTCAATTTTTCACACATTCTTTAAAACGACGTTATAAAGGATTTTACGAACATTCAGCTAACTAGGAATGTTTCCGTAGATGAAACCCAAAATGACTGGACTAAGTAGGTATCGTGGAATTCGCTCTGGCGTTGTTGTCGTCTATTTGAAATTGTTGGATTTGTAACAAATATTTGTTGTTACTAGTTGTTTCGCGTCCAATCATATCAATTAGAAGTCAATCTCCTGACACCCGTTGCAACTGATATATGCTTCTTTGGTCCACTGAAAACGTAATAAAAAAATCGAAGGTGAAACAGGTATAATGAATTCGAATATTCATTTTACTCGAGTTAGGGTGGCTGCAAACATTTACGAGTCCACTTAGACAATGGTATGAACTATAAATCAGAGAATAAATCATGAAATATAACTACACTGTATTTCAATACATTCCAAAGCGCAATGGCGAACTGAAAAAACCAAGTTTTTCTTATTCTGTGTTTACGTGGAAATGATAGTCGAACATTGATCATATACATTGCGCACCTCTCAATATTCCTGATGCATAAAATAATGGAAAAGCTCTTATATCATTCTATGTTAGACATTCAATATCTTTGCAAAACAAATTGAATATTCTAACGGAATGATTATCAGTTGATTTCTTTCTTATCCAGTTCAGCTATTGTGATTTTCTTCAACTCATCCAGCGTTGGAGAATTCTCGAATATTTTATTCAGGTTTTAGGCTACGATTTCCAAGGATTCTGTTTTGGGAAAATTCATTTGGTCGATTCTCATCAGTTGCGTCCCAAAAAACGCTGATTGACATTTAACGCTATTCGATAGCATCTTCGGAATATGTTGGCAAACTATCAATTTTCAGTCGAATATTCCTAGATTCCATCAAACCAAAGATGGTCGATACCAGTTTTATTTAATGCATGCGATCACAACAATGTATGATGGAAATCGTTCCATCTGAGGAAATTCCCACATCAAGAAACTTAGGAAATCCGATCGAGCTAATGTGAATTGAATTATTCCTTCTGAAGATAACATTTGTATCGGGTATTGGTCAATAACACTGATAAATTTAATGATTATATGTCGTCGAATGATGATGGTTGATATACATTTTTATGCGTCGGCAGTGGACCTTTCAGAAACTGTGAGTTTGCAATGTCTATCAACGAGTAAGAATCTCAATCACTTTGAAGGAGACCTTCTGAGATATATTACAACTGTTGAAACCCACCATGGCATCATTTGATTCATTCTGAATACCATAACGTAAACTTTTCTACAATTTTGAAGCAGAAATTCAATTTACAACTTTCACTTTTCTCTTTCTCTTTTTCTTCTTTTTGTCATGATGTAGTCCTTGTTTCTTCGCAATACACAATCTACAATACCAGTCTTCATTCGCTGCCGGTGGTACTTGCATCCCAACACATACCCTGCAAATAGAGACAATATTTGAGTATTATTCAACAATTCATCGAAGACTCTAGGCAGCAACGTGATACATCAAGGAAGGGGAATAAACAGACAATTCAAGCAGGAGCGATTATGTCGTCACCTCTGCTACAATATTTCATGTCTTCACAAAAAGAATAAAATAGAAACAGCACTTCGCCGATTATTTTCCGCTTTCATCAAATTTTCCACTTTAATGATGACTGATACATATCATGTTGAGAGTTTGTGTTTTCACACTACTTTTTGGCGTGATCAAACCTTACGTTACAAAATCCAAAGAATCAAAAAAAATTATACATTTGGAAGTATCGTGAATGTACTCTTTCGAATCTCATATTCATTGATTTATATACAGAAACATTGAAGCACGAAGATTCGAAGCACCGTACAATTCTCACACGTACGGGTAGGGAGAGACACATTTGTTTCCACTCCGATTGTTTCCTTTACTGAAGTTTTGGTACTAAATACAGGGATCAAATTAAGATAACATAATATTCGATTTCATGATCCTCCGGAAATCGACATCCAGTTAAATAGAACTTCGTACTCCGGTGATATTATGAACAAATATGTACTCCGGAAGCGATTGTTCTACAAAAATTTCAACATGATTAAAGATGAAGAACACGTGTCTGAAATATGAATCGGATACTACGCTCTGTATATTAAATTATCATAACTAAAGCCAGGGAAAGGGCGACAGTGCATCCGTTAATATCGACTCCGCATTTCGAAATTGACGAAAAATGATTCTACTGATAAAAATCGTCGAAATAGTGTGGAATCGTTGTGTTAAGGTAGTTCCTCCACGACAGTCCGATGAAAAAGTTTTGGATTAGTACTATCCTTAAGCACATGAGCTGTACTATAACTGCACGCCATATTTCGCTAACGTGACCGTCCTGCTTTCACTACCATATCCTCTGTACGTATATATGCAGTACTCGCCGCATTCCCAACTTACACTAAAATCCGATAATATAACTTCACAATACAGACACAATTCCAAACGCGCTAGCACTGTGTTGCTACGCGCAATCAAAACAATATTCGATGCACCCAAAATCTATATAATAGATAAACGCGTTCATATAAGACAGTTATTATGACGACATCGTTTGGTAAACACCTCTTGTACTACGCATTCCATATCAGGAATAAATTATTATATTTCTATTATAAATTTCAAGGTGGATTCGCGTAAGTTATTTTATTCACCCATACGCATCATTGGTGACCCCGACGTGATTTTCATTAAGGGGGTACATACGTCCAGGATTTTCAGAAAAACGATTTTTTTTTACAGATTATTATTCTTTATAGTTTCGGTCGTATTTCTATGAAAGTCAATTGTAAAAATTCCCCATAGATACAGTGTGATGGTAGAAAATGTGATTGCCCAACGACAGTCTGATGCGCACAAGTAGCTGTCGTTCGTTTGAGGTAGCTTACCGTACCTTTCGGAGCCTTTCAGCCTGTCAATTCTTCTGTTATTTTGGAGTATTCATAGGGACATCTTCAGAACATTATAAAAATATGAGTAGGGTCGATATACTAAGTTTTATGCAACTAAAGGTTAGTTGCTTTTGATCAATCGAAGTGAATAGGCGTGTGATTTTCGAAAATGTTGAAACGTCGTTGCATAGATCGTAAAGACAGTAAAAGTGAACGATATTCGCGTCCTAGAAGAAAAAAAGCCACCTCAGTGGCCAGATCAGATGAACGGTGAAAGAAATACAGTAGTTCGGCTGCAAAAAAATAATTAGGACAATTACATGAGGCTAAAAAGCGCACGAATCAGGGCCACGAATATATTCGTAAGTTCTCGAATTTTCTCCACGAGATTCATCGCGAGTGACTGAAGTGTTTAGCAGCATTGTTTTAGTGCCTTTTCACCTTCACCACCAGTAATTCATTAACTTATTTATTCTTACAACCCTGTGTTTCGCGCTCATTTTCGTTTTGGCTTCGCTATGAGGTGAACTTCTGGTGCAACTGCTACAGGAAATTGTCGTTCGACCGAGACAAAGCCGATACTCCTGTATTGCTGAGCACCCGAGACGTCGTGCAGCGGAAGTGGCCAGAATAGACATACCTATAGAATATCGATAGCGATACATGACGCACTGATAATTTCGAGAACAAAAATTGAGATGTTTTGTGTGTATTGAAAGTAGAAAATGCAAAGTATGAGTTAGCGCACAATATATCTATAGTTCTATCAAGAAGAAATATACTATTTGAAACCTGCTGTATAAATGAAGACCAACATATTTGATGTATTTTTCCACGGCATCTCTATATGCTCTTTTATTCTAATTTCCTCGTTTTATCATGCCTCTTTTCCTTCATCTCTCCCATTCTTTAGATTGATTTGAAGAACTATGATTACTCAACAGAAGATAACCCGGTAAAAATCAAAAATATCGTAGCCTCATTCGATACTGGATGGCAGAAACGCGGATTGGGATACAGAAGAAACATTATATCAGGTATGTACAAATAATTAGAAAATATCATGTTACATGTCAACAACTCCAAACATCAATAAAATGGAATAAAAATACCAGTTGAAAGCATATTTCTCGTTCCATTTTCAGAGGAAATGGAATACGTATGTGCTTGCGACCACACAATTGAAGTATAACTTCTCTAGCTCCATCTATATGTTTATACAGGGTGGCCCTCTCCAGGGGACACGAAACACATGGCGTTGTAAAGAAAAAAGTGATAAGAATGATGGCATTTAAATCATCTTCCTATCTCGCATGATTTTTGAATTAGTTATAACTTTTTGACAATTTGCCATTTCCATACACGAATATTGTGGTAAAGCGGGAAACACAGCAATTAAGGATGTAATATTACCATTATTGCGTGAGGTGCTCCAGAACCTCACGTAACAAAAATAAATAGTAAATAGCCATTGCCATTGGTCGATTTTTGAAGAGTTATAACAAAATCAGGAATTAAGATAGGAGAATTATTCAAACGCTATTATTATTTTCATTTTCTCTACAACGCCAAGAGCTTCGTGTTCCCCTGAAGAGGGCCACTTTGCATACTGTGTATGCCAACGTATCGGTGCACATAATTTTTCAAGGTTATAGAGTACAGAAAACAGTCACATTTGCAGTCAACAGTAATATCGTCGTTCGTTATAATTTTGAGAGCGGAATATTAGAGTTATTGAGTTCAAATTAAGGATAAAGATTTGAGGAATGTGGTTTTTGTTCTAGGAAAGAGTTACAAAAGCGTATAGTTTCGTGCATTGGGCAACCATTGGGTGTGAGGCCGAGTAAAGTTAAAGATGGAGATCAGATAAAGATTGAGGTTGAGTATGGGTTGGAATTTGAGTTTGATTTCGCGAGTATGTGGGGGATCAGAGGCTCCGTGGAGCGAGGTCGAGTGGCCGCTCGGTTCCGCTTGGTCCTGGTTCTCGATTCAGCCCTGTGCGATTACCGGTGGTTTGCAGAGGTCCGGATGGAACTGGCAGCTCCAGTAGTGGAATCATGCCGACGCGAAGTGGAGATCGGTTTTAAGTTTATGTTTGGCAGGCCTCGGCGATAAGTTTGTGACCATCATCGTCGAAGAAGCCGCTGGTCAGTTTTAATTACGTTTGACAGGCCTCAGGAACAAATCTGACCGCGCCCGCTGAGGAAGTCCCCAAGTCACTTAGTTTTAAGTTTGATCCCCGCTGAGGTTGATTCCCGGAAAGATAACCAAGCAAGGATGAGCCATGCTCCAAAACAGTTACGTTTTGGTTGAGTTTTCGGTTACGGTTTGGTTACGATTTCGGACAAGGTTTTGTCATGATTAGTTTACGTTTCGGATTGAATATAAATAGAATTCATAGAGAGAGATAAACTCATTCGGTAGATGCCGAAAGACCAGATTCGGATTTGAGAAAAGAGTTACAGGATATAGTCTAGTTCTAGATTTGAAGCAGAGAGTCGAGCTTCGGCTTCGAGGCCTAACAGTTGAGTCGAGTTTTGAACTCGAAACGCTACAGTTGTTGGGAAGAGTTCGTGTGTAGACGCACTTAGATACAGTCCGCTGATTGATACAGATTATTACAGAAAGATTATTGCTACAGAGTATCGTTTCGATTAGTTAGGTGATTCAGTAAAAGATGACGATATTACTTTCCAGTATCAGGTATAAGTTATTCAATTAACTGTTGAGACATCATGCGAGCCCACGTCACATTATATCGAAAGGTAATGGATGCATTACAATTTGGCATCATATGGAATATCATTGTTACAGTCGAGAATAATGTTGCATACAATTTGATCCAGATATATTGTAATTTGCTATCAAGAATTATGTTTTAAGGTTAAAAATTTCGTCAGTGCCATATTACAGATTAATTGGAGATAGAGGTGAAAGCCTGTGTGGCTTATAAAGAATAATAAGATGGCATACTGGAACCGTGAGAGTATTTATTCGATCAAGTTTAGAGATCTAGTCCTCACGTTATGCCTCTTGTTACAAAAAATGTATCCCTATTGTTATGCTACCGTAAAAGATATACTTGTGTTGAATAAAAGAATAACGAAGGGTAACCACAGTTCTAGTTACGTTTCCGCTTACGTTTATGTTAAGTGCTCGATTTACAATCATGATTCTCGTTGAGTCGAGCAATATTCGCCCTCCTTCATTGTGTCTTATATACACTCAGCCATCTCATAAGCGGTCTTCCTCTATCGCGTTTACCCGGTGGGTCAGACCATGTCATCACCCTTTTGGTTCGTCTCTTATCCTGAAGTCGCGCTACCGCCTCGTCCATCTCCACTTGAGTTTCAGAGAGTGGCTTAAGAAATCAGTTGCTTTTGCAATCGTTCTAATTTTTGTGTGTCCCATTTTTTGGACCTTTCTGTTATTGAGCATGCTGCGTTCTATACTACGTTGGCATATAGATATCCTATTCCTTGTTTTTGTTGTGAATTTCCAAGTTTGACAGGCATAGGATAAACATGGTAGGACGCATGACGACAATACATTTGCTTTCAGTTCTACTTGCATATTGCTCTCAAATATTTCCTTGAGGCTTTAATATTTATCCCAAGCTAGTTGTATGCGTCTTTCTACTTCCTGATCGTTACTTCTTTCATCAAAACTTATTTGTTTGCCTGAATATATATATTTTTCAGTATAGTTGATTATCTTATTGTCGACTGAGATTGTTTTTCTTTGTAAGTTGTTTGTCATCAGCATCGTTTTGTTCAGCTTCATCTCCAAGCTAATTTGTTTGCTGTGCTCGTTTAATGATCGTGGCATGATCGTAGCATGAACTGGAGTTGGGCGCTAGATTCTGATAGCAGAACTACATCGTCCGCACAATGTAAATGACTCAAGTAATTCCTATCAATATATAAGCCTCATCGTTTCCGATCGAGTTTCCTTATTATTGATTTTAAGATGTCAATAAACAGTGTCGGGGACATTGGGCCGCCTTGTCTGAATCTTCTCTTAATCGGGAAACTTAGGCCTAGTTCTCCAACTTTACTTTACTTGAGCTATCGCTATATATACTTTTAATCACCTATATGTATTCCTCATTCACTCTCTGTTCTTTTAACGTGTTCCAGATACTTGAGTGTGATACGGAGTCGAAAGCTTTTTTGTAATCAATGTAGGCTATATGTAAAGTTCTTTGATTTTCTTGGTATTTTCCCATTAGAAGTTCTAGGGTATGGATGAGGTCGAATGTGGAAAAACTCTCTAAAACCAGCTTGTTCGAAGGGTTGTGCAGTTTCTAAGATAGCACGAATTCTGCGATTTATTAGACTGGCGAAGATCTTGTATAGACACAGTAGGGGACTGATTGGTCTGTAGTTCCCGATGTCGTGTGAGTCGCCTTTTTTGTATATTAATATTATGCTCGACTCTGACCATAGTGTAAGTATACGAGCTGACTCAAGAATGCGGTTAAACAGGTGGGTTATCGATGTAAGCAATAGCAGACCAGCTACTTCTTTAGCTTTACTCATGATATGGCCAGGACCAGGACTCTTTTCCATTTTGATTTGTTTATTGTTTCAGCCACCGCTCTAATATCCAAGAGTGTTGCTGTTGTTGTTGTTGTTGTTGTTTCAATTCGGTTCGATACATATTACTAAACGGTGACAGTTATTTACATAATCGGCATGAGTCGTAATCAACATATTTCAATTGGTGAGTATACTCAAATTTCCTTATAGATGATTTAAGAGGGGAAGTCCATGTAAAATTTTCAAAAAATCAATCTTTTTCTTCTTTGATAATCTGAACGTGTAGTATGTTGAGCGTGTACTGGCGAAAGAAAAAATGAAAATCTCAAATATTGACGAAGTTATAGCAAATATAGTGGAGCGCGCCGAGGTGCGTATTGTAAGAGAACGAGCCAGGTAGTCGAAGCGCTTCAGGTAAAAGGGTCGCTCCCATTATAATAACTCGAAATATTTCTCTTGTCGCATAACCGGAAAACCCATATATATTGTACTAAGTGTGGAAGTATATATATTCACATTCATCTTCTGGTACACGTGTAATATTTCTATATGAATAAAGGTTAGTTGAGAAATATAGACAGTTGAGATCGAACATTCGTAGTGTTCAGTCGATAGTGGAAACATGAAAATGCCGAATTATATAAAAGGTACGCGAGGCAATATTGATCGAAAAAGCGTGATAAAACGACGTTTTCAGGGCAATCAGTTCACAAATCGAGACAGTGAAAATTTCGAAGCCACTACAAGCCATGATGAGAGTGCCAGTAGAAAGAAGCTAAATATGTGTGATAGTGAAGACATAAAAACTGATCCTTCGCACGGATACAGGATCATTGAATTTATTACAGTTTTCACAGCTTTGTCTGAAATTGTGAAGTGCTCGACATGCAATCAGAAGATAAATTTCAGTGAGTGTGGTTCTAGAGGTCTCGGTTTCAAAATTGTTGTCACGAGTTGTTGTCATGTGGTGATAGAATAATTAATTCAGGACCATTCATCAACAAAGGATTCGAAATAAATCGAAAAGTAGTGTTTGTCATGAGACTTTTAGGCGTTGCAAGAGAATGAATAAATATCTTTTGTAACCTGATGGACTTATGCGCT
>JABMBR010005999.1:0-12039 GCA_018881525.1 Meteorus sp. PSUC_FEM 10030008
ATTATATCATTTCGCATGTAACTGATCAAACAATTCCAAGCTCGAATATTTCGAACTTGTATATTCGTTCAAATTCAATATATTATACACGTAGTGAACATCATCATCCCTCATTATTCTTCCCTCACACCTTCATGATAAACCTACTCAGCGATCCCGGCCTATAGGCAATTTTTGCTTGGGCCGAAGTAATATCCATCAAAAAGTTCTGTCAATCCAGACATAACATTTGGTTAGCATCCTCCCCTGATGGTGTAATTTTCGAAGGGGGAAAGCCAAATGCATTGGTCGAAATCGAATGCCCATTTGCCGGCGAATCAACGCCTATCGACCAGGCTATGAAATCGCAATTCGGCAAGTGTCTGTCGTAAAATGACAAAGGCGAAATGAGCTTGAAGGAAAAGCATTGTTATCATGGACAAGTTCAATTGGAAATGGCTGTATTGGATATCGAAAAATGTCTGTTCATTATTTATGCAGATTACGACAAGAATTTCACTACTTTCACTGTCGATTTTGATAAAATATTTACGTTAAAAATGTTGACGACGCTGAAAAAAGTCCATTTTGATATTATGGTGCACAACATTTTCGCAAAGTCAGCTGGTATCGATATCAATAACGAGAATGTTGATACAAACAACAACTCAAGTGGTCGTTAACTTTCATTACACGATAAGTGAAATCATAAGATTCAATGACTGAAAGTTAGCTCTCTGTGATACAATTCAATTGTATGTGATACGACTGCCGAATTATTTGTAAGCCGAAGAAAGTAAATAAATGTCGTTGTGAAATACTTTTATTGTTCACACATGATTTTTCCCCTGTTTACAAAATATTTATTTCATTCACGATTTTTTGTTTCGTTTGCATTATCAATGGGTCATTCCATCGAATAAGTTCATCCTTACGGAGCGACCGTCGCGGATCGTGCTCATAACTTGTGGAGTTGTTCTCCATCATAAGAAAAAAATTCCCTGTGAGGTTAAGCTCTCAATACGCAGCGGTCTTGGAGTTATGATTTTTTGAAATTTTGGAAAAAATTTTTTTCCAACTTTTCCGCCAATTTTTCTGATATGAAGAACATTATTAAACAAATTGAGGAGACACTGTATTTTGTATGGAAAATTCTCAGCTTCCGAATGAAAATACTTATTTTCTCATAAACTCATCAGAAGACCCTTGAAAATCGAATTAAAGTGGAAAAATTGATTTTTTTTGGTGTGCGGCCCAAAATTATTGAAATTTGAAATTTTTTCCCGAAAGCAGAGTTTTTACACAAAATATAGCGTTTTGCTGATTTGCATATTTTTTATTTTGTCACAATTGAATTCAATGTTCGATCCACTATCCAGTAATATGATTCAGAATAGTAATATAATTTTCTGTTTGTTCGAGATTGAAATAAGTTGGATTCAGCGGACTATATAGGATAACCATAGTAATTGATTCATAGGGTTCTGATTGGATCATCATTTTATTCAAAATTTGCACGAAGCAGGTCAACACAATTGAATGAAGTATATAAATGTTCATAGCAATGCACTATGTGTTATATCTCACTGAATCGGGAACTCAGTCAATTTATTGCAATCCCGTTCAGTGGTGTGCACAATTGTCCTTTGAAAATTACGTCACTGAAAAGTTCACCTCAGATGATGGGTCAATAGTTAGTGAGAACAGTGTTAGTTGCAGGGTGATTAGGTTAGGTGTGGGAAAACTATGGTGAATTCACAGGTGATGATGAAATTGCAGAAGATGGTTCACTGTTGCACTTCACAGATGCTAATGTCACTTTGTTGTTGAGTCCAGATGATGCAATGAGAAGTAGATTTCAGGTGATATGGCACAAACTTATTGCAAGACGCAAAGCGGTCGATAACCCGTGTTGCGCAAACAGGTAGTTTCGCACTAATGGCTGCCAAAGACGCCGGCAACCGCGTGGTTGTCCGAAAGGCTAGGTGAATCCTAGAAGAAGTGCGCGCGCTGCATGGATAATGCACAGGCTGCATCTACGATGCGTGCGTCTCATAGATAACAATGCGCCCAATTTCAAATTGTATTAGGCAGGTTGGCTCTCGCCAACACTATTTAATATTCAAATTATAGTACTCAAAAATTTTAAACCACCCGCTCAAAAGATAAGTCTGTACTTCGTCACTTGTCATGCAGATGGCGCTCACAACTCCCTCTATTTACTTTCATTTTGTGGTTCTTTGTTGAGCAATTTCTTTTCGGATCGTTTGTTCTTAACGAAAATATAATTGCTCAAGTTTTTAAATGATAATTATTGCGCTACTTTGATATTTCATCGCCATGAGTAAACGTATACGGTTGTCAGTCAATTGTTGTAATCCATTTAATGAGTCACGTAAGTAACTTATATAGTGCGCTTGACCTCTCATGTATAACCTCTACGTAAAACCAATTAAATTAATGGCCTTGTGTTAAATATCGACTTTTGACATCTAATTGAACGAAACTTTGAGATAAAAAAGAAGTTAAAGATTTAAGAAAATTTCCCGACGAAGATCGTTGGAAATTTCCTGTCCTAGATGGATTGAATTGAATTAGGGAATGGGGGAGTGGGGGGCAACTTGTTCGCCTAGTCATTTCCTGCTTATTCGCTGTGACCCGGGATCCATAGAAGTTTGACTCTGTTGGTTGAGGCTAATTTGTTTAGCTCTTCTATGCAGCCTTTTACTAGTCTTGAGGACACCTCCGTAAGTGTCAGCGCTCCAAGAGCAGCACGGCTGTCCCTGCAGATGTATATGTGCTTTTTTCTGTACCTTGATTCAAGGATTCGTTTGGCACAGGCCCATATCGCATATACTTCCGTTTGGAGAGTCGAAGCAGTGTTCGTCAGCCGCAGAGATATCTCTCTTTTTGGTCCACTGCTCCATATACCTGCTCCTGCCCCCTTTGTTGTTTTTGAGCCGTCTGTATACCAAACTAGCCCTATTGGGGACATGATGTTCTTGTCTTCTTCCTTCCATTCCTGCCTACTAGGAAAGATGACATTATAGCTCTTTGCGAAGTGATATCTTCGAGGTGCAAAGTTCCCCTCCCCTGGTTCAGGAACTCTACGAGTTCTCTGTCCCTTAGGATCGACGCGTGACCCACTTTTGATTTCTTCCAGAGCATGTTGAAATGTATTCTCAGTGTCGACTTCGCGGCTAAGGATTCTGCCGTGATGTGTGGAGTCTCCAAGGTTAGGAACACTCCCATTGCTAGGGTTGGGGTTGTCCTGGAGGCTCCCGTTATCCCTATCATTGCAAGTCTATGGACCTTGTTATGTGCTTTGATGTTGTCGTCCTTCCTAATTGCAGGCCACCAAACTATCGAGGTAGAAGTGATCTGTGGTACCATAACTGCAGTGTACAGCCACTTCACCAGTTTCGGTTTCAGTCCCCACCTCAGGCCAAATATTCTCCTACAAGCCCGGAAAGTGGCGGTAGCTTTCCTGGATTGTTTCACGCTATGGCTTCTCCACGTGAGCTTCCTGTCAAGAGTTACTTCTAAGTAACGTACCTCTTTCGAGAATTTCAGCTCGGTTCCAAAAATTGAAGGGGCTTTCACGGCCATCTTCCTCTTTTTAGTGAAGAGCACCATCTCTGTTTTCGTCCGATTGACT
Organism: Meteorus sp. PSUC_FEM 10030008; assembly: GCA_018881525.1. NCBI lineage: Eukaryota > Metazoa > Arthropoda > Insecta > Hymenoptera > Braconidae > Meteorus > Meteorus sp. PSUC_FEM 10030008. Next base: position 3,638 of record JABMBR010005999.1, read on the forward strand.
TTCAGTGATTTGCTCAAACACCAGTTTTGTATGAGATCGAGTGCTTGCTGTGTCTTACATCTCATTTCTGCTGGGCTAGTGCCTTTGACAAGCAGTACAACGTCGTCAGTATAGCCCACGGTGAACATGCCAAGGTTATTTAAAAGCCCTAGGAGTTCGTTGATGACTAAGATCCACATGAGAAGAAAGGTCACCCCACCTTGTGGGCACCCTCTTCTCACACGTGCCCGCACCTTTGTTCCGTTTAGTGCGGTGGTCACTATCCTCGAACAAAGCATGAAGTGCGCCCAGTCAGAGATGGACTTTTCCACACTGAAGAGCTCAGCTGATTCGCATATAAACTCGGATGAAGTGTTACCAAACGCCTCTTCGATATCGATGAATACTTTCAGCACTGATTCCTTCCCGTCGAGAGCCCCCTCCATAAAGTGTACCACTTCGTGAAGCGCAGTCTCCACAGATTTTTCACCCTGATATGCATGTTGTGAGCGTTGCACAGGTTTTACGCTTAGTGCACTCTCTCTCATGTGTCTGTCTACCATTCTCTCCAGTGTTTTGAGAAGGAATGATGACAGGCTGATGGGCCTGAAGGATTTTGTTTTTGGTAAGAATATCTGGTGTCAAAGAAAATAGAGTCGTATGCAACACAAGAATTGTTTGGCAAGTTTAGAACACAGCTCACTGTGATTTATTTAACATTTCACTCGCACAACCAAAAATAATGTTACAAAGATACATACATACATAGTAATTGAAACAACTAAAGGAATATGCAGCATGTATGTCTGCGTATCGATGCACGCGACCAACGGGCCTATGCACAAGAATAAAGAATGAAGTAATTGATAAACGTCGTAGCAGAAATTAGTGGTCCAAAAAACACACTGGCACAAACTGATAATAAAGTGGACAGTAATATTGTTGAATAAACTGACAAATTGAACGTAAAACCGCGATACAGAATTATTTTTCCGCCAACTTGTCGCCGCACACATCCAACATATGGTTTTGCCTGAAGAACAATGGCGTTCAAGATGGCCGCGGTTGCCGAAAAAGCGGGAGAGCCGTGCCGCCCAACGTGCGCTCCCCACCAATCAGGTGTTCCTGAGGCGAGGGGAGCGTATGCCGGTGCTATGCCTGCCGCCGTGTGTGTGTGGAATGCCGTTGTATGAGTGCTGAGTATCCGAGTGTTGGCCCGTGAGTGTAGCCGAATAGCAATCAGGACAGATTTTGCGAGGTCGTAGTTGCTTTTCCCGGGTTTTGGTATGAATACAACTCTGACCTCTCTCCATGCCCTTGGTATATAGCTCAGGGCTAGACATGCCCTGAGCAATTTCAGTAGGTGTCTGTTGGGAAAACTCTCAATCAAAACCTGCCGCCAACATCCTGAGGTCTGCGGAAGTCCACGTGCGGCGCCCTTAATCAACAAGTGTGGCGCTCTCAACATCCGTGGAACGTTCTTGAACAAACATCTTATTTATCATACAACGCATGAATTATTATACAGTGTCTGTGGAGGGCCTCCCCTCCTCCCTGCAGGGGAGCCGGGAAGATCACATCCACTCCTGGGCTTCTGTACTTCTCGAGTTACCCAAGGCCCAATTTATCCTTCCAGGAGTCACACCCCTATCGGCCGTGCTCCAGTCACCTTGAGTGGTGACCGATTCTAGGTTGCTCCTCTCTCAGGTCCCCCTCTGTTGTTGAATCATCAGTTTCGAACCAGGCGAGTGTACTTCAAAGAGGTGCTCTAGAATCTCCTCGTTACTCTCAGTTGTCCTTCCATCTTGGAGGGTGAGAGCCCCGAGCTTGATTGCGGGTCCTGCAGTAAATATTCTGCGACGGGTCACCAGTGGCAGGTCTTAGTCTGGACCTAGAGCGAAGCCCGCTGAGCTTAGCGTTCCACCAGGTCACCCGCTTGTTGCCTTTCTTGACTTTTTGCGGGCATGCAACCTCGTAGGACCGAATAATAGCTTCCTGTAAGTGGTCAGCCGCCAGTTCGATCCCCGTTACGTTCCATAGGACTCCAAGCCTCCTTAGTCTACTTCCTAGCTCATTTCCATAAATGAGCCAGTCAGTTGTCCTGGGATTCCTGTACAAGTCTTCTGTACCGCTGACTGCATTGCTGGCCACTGAAAAGTCTATAAGTCTGTGGTCGGAGAGGAAGTTCTCTTCATTGACTCTCCAGTTCGTGACACACTGTGCTATCCGTCGAGAGCCCAGCGTCAGGTCAATCACTTCTTGTCTACGTGAAGTGACGAATGTCAGCTTGGATCCAACGTTAAGAACCTCCAGGCTTGTTGTGGAGATGTACTCAAGTAGTGTAGAACCCCTCTTGTTGATGTCCGAGCTGCCTCAGACTGTGTGGTGTGCATTTGCGTCACAACCAATCAGAAGTGGAATTCCCTCAGACTTGCAGTATTCCACCAATTCCAAGATTACCTTGGTGGGTACTTCAGAATCCTCAAATGGAAGATAGGCAGACACAATGATAACGTTCGTCCCTGTCTCGCCCATTGAGATTTTATCAATGCAACTGCTAGGTCCCTGGCGAAGAACTGGTTCATCTTGAGCGCCGCATACTTCTCATTGATGAAGGTGCACGCTCTAGGTCCCAGCCCTGAATTACCGTGGACCAGACTGCCACCTTCTTGCTCTATTCCTAGTACGCGCCCCTTGAATGTCCAAGGTTCTTGTATTAGGCATACGCCTGTCTGCCTCACTACAAGGTCTCTGCTGAGTGCAGTAGAGGCCGCTTTGCAGTGCTGCAAATTGATCTGCGAAAACTTTGTCTGCCCTGCAGCTACAATAGCTGCGTTGCCGGCAGTTATCGCCCGTTTGAGGAAATAGGGATGAGGATGAGGTACGTCATTGTTGGTGGGGGAATTGGTATGGAATATGATGAGGAAAAGCAGAAAGGAGGGTTTCGATCTTCTGTTCGCCCCCCTCCTTTCCGCCCTCCGTGTCTGTTCTAGGGATTTACCCGGACTGCTCACCCTTTCTTGGCCAAGGTCCGGGCCAAGGTCGTCTGCGACCCTAGGTCACTACCCTCGGCCCCCTCCCTGGCCACCGTCTCCACCATGGAAGGCCTCCCCTTCGATGAGGATCGAACACGAGGCTCTTTTCCCCCATCTAATGAGACACCCCCCAGCCGAAGACGTGCTGGCTTAACTAGCGACCCCCCCTGGGTCGTTATAGCTGAGGGCTGCGGACTGCCCTTCTCCCCCTTACCCGCCGGTGCGTCGCAGCTCCCGGATGGCAGGGATGGAGGATCCACAGCCTCTCTCTCCTTCGAGAAGACTGAGGGTTTCCCGGCACTCCTTGCCCGGGCCTCCCAGCTTTCTCCTCCCTCGGTCTGATCGAGGCGGCCCTCTCTTTCTCCTGGGCATCCCTGGCCTCCCCGACGGTCGGCCTTTTCGCCCCCTCGGGCTTGGGTTGGGCATCGAAAAATCGAGCCCGCCCCATCCCGAAGTGCGGGGTGTAATTACACCCTGCCAGCACCGTCAAGGATTTCTGGTCTACGCCCAGAATTAAGTGGATCGCCTTGCCGACCACCTTTCTATGCCAGACCCTCCACCACTGTGTGGTGAGCCTGGGATTTTAGCGTTCCAGCTACCGCAGGGTGACGCCGTTCTCCTCAGTAGAGCTCAGGACAGCCGTCAGCTCCCTGAGCCTCGGGAATACCTTCCCCTCCAGATCCTGGAGGATGAGGCCCTCCTTCACTTTCAGGGCCAAGACCGTTCGAAGCACCATGCCATTGCTACCTTCATCCTAGCCCGGACGGCGTCACTGAAGCCAGAGGACTTGTGGGCTATATCACCTTTTTTGGTCAACCTCTTCACCTCAAGCGGAGTTTCGTCCCCCGGTCTCGGCCTTTTACCGCCAATCCCGGAGTTCTCCTCAGCCACCTTCGCTTCGGAGGTTAGTGAGGAAGAAGTCCCGCAGTATTCCGCCGGTATCGGTTCTCTTCCAGCCAATTTGGCCTTCTGAGCCTTCCTCCTGCTCGTACCACTGGGCCTCTTCTCCCTCTCCTTATTGAAGGCTTCCCCGGTTCCAGCCGTAGCTGGGCCCGGGTTCGCCTTCGCAACTTCCATCGGAATGGAAGCGTTGTCAGAATTGAGGTTCCCTTCCGAGTCCCTCAATTCCGTAGTTGAATTTTCATGCGGTTTCATACAAGTCCTACGAGTGGTCAGGAAAAAACGGTCACCGCCGGCAGAGCCTGAATGCCGACGGAAAGCGCATGGATACAATGAAGTTGCGTCTGGTGCCTCAAGGCGCATCGTTTGCGACACCGTAACCTCGACGCCATCCAGCTTTCAGCACGATCGCTCACACCTTACCTTGGGGAGTTGGTCCGCGACAAGGCTTGAGCACCTCTGGGCTAGGTTTGACGCCAGCTGGGGTGCGTATAGCTCTTGCTGACCAGAAAGGTCCTGTGCTGCCCACCATGCCCTTCCCAACGGAGGGGCACCGCAGACAGCCAGTCCACCACCTGGCCGTTCCCCTATCCGCCACCTGGGGACGCGCCCAATTGGCGCTCAATCGCGTTACCGCTCTTCATTATGAAGATTACTAACTCAAGGACTTAGATGAGACTTCAATGTTATGTGTGCGTTGTCGATTGCGTGTCAAAGAATATATTCCGTCGGCATCAGAGGAAGAGAAAATTATTTCAAGTCAAATTAGTGTTGAAAATTTGAGTATATCAGCTGAAATTAGTACTCATAAAAGCAGTTCATCTCGAACTGTCAGTAATTTTAGCGACAATCCATGTGATTACAATGATCATTCTTCAGAGCGATTTTTTAAAACTCCTCTTATTGAAAAAGACAGTAAAATTTTTCCATTGATTATGTTTTTCATTTACTCGGTGAAAACTTAATTGATTATTTTTCTATGCGTTTGATTTAAGGTTACATTCTGAAAAAAATTATGGAGTAAAAAAACTTGATGAGAGCTATGCTGCCCTAGAAAATAAGCCCCACTCTCGATTTTGAATAGTACCTGAATCTACTCACGGGAAGATAAATCAAGTTCATTGTTCCATGATAGTCAAAGTGAAGAAATTATATAACGCTGAACGTGACAAGTAAATTTTTTCAACTTTTGAAAGAGCATATACTGATACCACAAGATTTGTTCTTCTGGGGAACGAAAAATTCGACAAGCGTTGACTTCATTTTTGCAGCCAATGACGATTATTTAATGAAAAAAATGTGTTAGACGTACGATATTCTCAATCGAAAACGGTGAAAGGTACACAGTCATTACACACTTTTGTGCCTTCAAAAGATGAAATTGGTTATACTTTCATTGAAACTGTATCGACATCTCGAAAAAGTTCCAAAATAAAAGTATTTAAATCATAATGAATTTGCATCTAATTCAATTGTAACAAAACAAAAAATATGCGTATCGGCAAAACGCTATATTTTGTGTAAAAAACTCTCAGCTTTCAGAAAAAATTTCAAATTTGAAGAATTTTGGGCTGCACACCGAAAAAAATCAATTTTCCCACTTCAATTCGATTTTCAAGGGTCTTCTGATGAGTTTATGAGAAAATAAATATTTTGATTCGAAAGCTGAGAATTTTTCCCACAAAATACGATGTTTCGTCAATTCGTTCAATAATGTTTTTCATATCAGAAAAATTGACGGAAGAGTTGAAAAAAAATTTTTTCAAAAAATTCAAAAAATCATAACTTCAAGATCGCTGCGTAGTAAGAGCTGAAACTCTCGGAAATTTTTTTCTCATGATGGAGAACACCTCCATGAATTATGAGCGTAAACCGCGAGGGTCGCCTCGTAAGGATGAACTTATTTGCTGGAATGACCCAGGTGCAAAATACTTCTCGACATTCGATCTAGCTTCCGGTTTTCATCAAATAGAAATGCATCCAGACAATAAAGAAAAAACTGCCTTCACTACCCCTCATGATCATTGTACGTGCCTTATGCCGTACTTTATAAGTTACATTGAGGAAAAATAAGAAAAAAGGAGAATACGACAGTTGTACGCGCCTTATGCTGTACATTACAAATTTTGTTTAAATGGAAAGAAGAAGAAGAAAGACGTGTGAAACATAGGTAGATGCATACTCTTCCTGCGATACATCGATGATGATCTGTAAGGGAAAAAGAGAAGTAAAATATATGATTATAATTACCTTTGGAGTTGCGTCAAATCTTCAATTTTTTTCTCTTCTTTGCTGCGTCCAATATTTAGTTTTTCCCACGACGAAATAGTTATGTATGAATGAGGGTTGTACGCGCCTTGTGCCGTACAATACCCTTTAGTTATAACTAACTCGAAAATATACCTAAACTAGGTAAGAACTAATGGAAGGCTTTACTATAAAATGATGGATTTTTTATTTTTTTTCATGTATAACGAAAAATTTATTGTAGTTTCTCCCCTCTCATCTTCCACCTACAACCTAATCATTCACATTCATTCAACACCATAAAAACCGTAAATGGATTGCTTTGCGATCCAAAATGTTAAGTCCCAATTTTGGGATGGGTGCTCCTCACCCCGTTGTCTTTGGTGCATCCAGGCGATGCCTCAGTAATCGAAATCCAAGGTGTCATCGCCCTGACACCGCTCGAATTTCTCCTGAACGGACTGGATCCAGCTTCGATGGTCTGCTCGATCCGGCCGTATCTCTTATGCCAGGGCAATGGACACCTGCCCAGAGTACACGAGATGGATTTCGTTAATCTGTAACGCAAGAACAAAAAAAACGCAACAGAGAGTAATATATAGACAATTGCACAAACGAAGAATATACATGAAAATCAGAAGAAATACTCACAGAACACGCACGACGTGAAACCTGTCACAACAAGTGGTGCAACATAATATACCGGCGCAGAACCCTCTCTACGTTCTGCGCCAAAATTTCATAAATCGCCACCTGCAGAACACTCACCACGATGTAGTGAATTAACAACTCCGTGAAAAAGAAAAACTCCATCGTCCACTCCAGCAGAGATGGTATCTGTAGAAAAAAAAAGTGAAACACACAAATTATTAAGACACAAAAACTAAACGGAACAATGAATATATACAGACACAAACGAACGATAAATAAGAATATTTTGGAAACAATGGAACATGAATCACCTTCACTTCCGGACTTCTATCGACCGCGATAAACATTTTTCTTATTTTTTTTTGTCTCCTTTTTATACGGAACGTCGCGTCAAAATTTCCACTCAACTGTGCTCCAGTATCTCTGATCGCAGAATTTATACACAAAAACGAAAACTAAGCGCACCAATCAAAACATTGATCTATACCTCTCCAAAAATTTCGCACCAATGGAACCAAAAATAGAAGGGAGATATTTACATTTTCCCACTCCGAAACTCGAACTCGTAGAATGCCGATTTGCTATTGGTCATGTCATCAAAACACCCCTAATTTACCTATTTCATATACTATTATAATATATAGAATTATGGAAATAAGTAGTAACTAACAATTATCATGATATGAAAGAATATGTTACTAGAATCAGGGAAAAAGTAATGTGTCAGATTGAAATCAAGATTCAGATTTAAATTCAAATATAAATTGATTAAAGAATATAGATTTAAGAACCCGCCCTCGGAACTTTGGAGTTCACGAGAGTATCAGTTGGTAAAACCGTCACTGCTCGAGCGGGACGGTTGAATTTTTCTAAGGGGGGAGGTGTTATGTCCCCATGCTATTTTTCAGCACTGGTACCTCACCAACTAATACCAATCTTACCTTAAGTAGAAGTTAGATGATAAAGTAGGAATACATGAAACCGATCTCATACACATACTCAATTACACTTACTCCACAGCTCAGAATTCGAAGATAAGTAGCCATACACAATTATTACCATACAACAGATCCAAAAATCACCAATCACTCAATTAACATCATTACACATAAGCTAAATTAAAGCAAAGTTAAAGTACTCATATGCCAATCAAACATGTATGTGATTACACAATAATTACCAACAAATAAGAAAGGAATCGAATCTTTATAATTCTCAAACACAAGTATAAGCAATTTATGCATAAATAATTAACAAAAGAAAATGTCCGGTCATTTATGCATAAATCCATAATAATATAAAATACGTTACTTATTGGAATAGAATATACATATGATCACAATAGAGAAAATCACGCCATGATGATGCAATTCAATTATCTATGCAGCTGCGTCTATAGTTCTTTCTAGAATATTTACATTTACATAAGACAAGAGTTTTCCAGGAATCCGGGAGGTTATTGTCAATTCATGCCCGAAATTAGATCACGCCACAGAAAGAAAAGGGACTTGCACCCCACATCATACGACTGATAAGAGTCACGGTCCCCAAAATGTGTCGATACGTGTCACATACACCACCCTTTTTTTT
>JABMBR010006000.1:0-12028 GCA_018881525.1 Meteorus sp. PSUC_FEM 10030008
AGATAAAATGAGATAAGATAGATGGATAAGAACCATCTCTGAGGCGGGTTGTATATCGTGTCAAAATTTGGGATCAATCGTTGTAGTGATTTTTGAGTTTTTGAATCATACACAAACCAACATAATATTTTTATAGAGATAGAAAAGATTTGTATGCGATCAGGTTACCAAAGGGGAAAATTCAATGACACCACAAAACCTATGTAAAAATATATGTTAAATGTACGTATGTATACATTCATAAGAAGTACGCGATGCGATATACATAATATAGTTCACAGTATCCAATACTCTGTTCTCCGAACTCGATATTCACGTGACATTTATTATTGGAATGCATCTTCAGCTGACGATTTTTCAACCAAGTCGAAAGAAATGAATTATATTGGCGAAGAGTAGCTGAGTAGCATTGTGGGTGCGGGAATAAGCGTATTATTTAAGTGTAATAAATGACGGTTACTGTTGAACTAAAGTGCAGTCGTATTTGAATCTTCATCGTGATTCCAATTGACCTGTTATAAATTTCTCATTGATACAGCTGCTGCTTGGAATAATGAAATCATTCATTTTCTGCTTCTTCCGTTCTAGTCATCCACTTGTTCTTGCGTCTTTATGTAATGTTATAAGATTATCGTAGATTTTTCGATTCCATCGAAATCGGATGCTGTCATTCGAGAAATTAATTGTAATGACTATCATCTGTGGAATAGAATTGGACCTTGTACTGTTTCATGGAAAACATTCTTTCCCCGTTTAAGAGTTCGATGAATTTGCCTTACAAACGTGACCATTCGCACGTACACAACTTTCAATCTGATCGATCATCGATGTATTTCCACGGTCCCTGGGGAAATGACGAAGTCGATCGCGTCCTCCGATTATTGACTCCATTCATAATCCATGTAGTTCGGAAGCACCTATCATCCGAGATTTGTTATTTAATTACGTAGGGATATACATTCCTACACGATAATTCTGATGAATAGGTATGGAGTGAATGTCAGCAGAATGTTTGAATATGAATGATCGTTCCTCGCATTCTTCGAATACTTTGAGCATTCCGTGCTCAATATCTCCACACAATATCGCTATTGTACGCTGCGTGACAGATGGGTCCAAAGAAACGAAAGTCCGTCTGGTAACATAAGAAATCAATTTAGCGCGAGGAGGAATGACACTGTCTGCCACAGCCGTCGTGGCGATTGAAATCTTCCGATCGCAATTGCAATCATTGATTCTTTCAGAAAGAACCCTCTCTCATCGTCATCATTCTTGGATATCGAACCATTTGCGAACTTTGTTCTCTTTTTTCCCATCTGTTTTATTCATTCAGCAATGTCACGCACCATATTGACACAATTAGCTTTAAATGTGCCGCATAACCTTTTGCAGTAGTAAAATTACAATAGGTCAGACATATTCACGCACTCGCATGTATAGATGTATCATTCTGTTCAACGTCACGATCAAACCATCAAATATTCCGACTAAATTTGTAAGTGTTCGATTATTTGACAATTTAAATATAAAGAATATCTTAATACCTTTCAGATGCAGCTGCGTCGTAATAGGTCTCGGCTGATTTCAATCAGCTTGCTGTTCATAATGCAAATTGTCCATGGGAATTATCTAGGGTCTCAGGATTTATTACGATCGGAGGGATCTAGCGAAGATCTGATAGATTCCGACTTGGAAGATGTCAATTTGTTGGATGACTACTCTGTCGAATTCCTCCGCCCTGATTACCGGAAGGTTTGTATCCATCCCCACATTGCATTCATTTAGATAGATGGTAATGGAGCTGATGGGTCGTCAATAGCCACCAAATTTATCTCCATTGAAATTATAATACTATTTCATTGTTTTTAGAGTAAAGAATGGGTGAATGTAACAATGTCTCAAGGATCTTATCTGCTCCTTCGTGGGTAAGTTCAGTCGATTGCTGATTTCGATTATCTAGTTATATAAATTGAAAGCACGTGACATTGTATATTTGTTTGTATTATTCATTTCAGTCAATCCTATGAATTGAAATGTGAGGCGGCGGGTGCACCAGCTCCTGAAGTCTATTGGATCCGTGGTAATGCTATTCAGAGGCAGGTCAGTATCCACCAATCATATACCATGTTCTTTCAAAATCGAAGAGAATTGTTCGTCAATTTATTTTCTATTCTTAGATTAATAAATTGAGGCGCAAAATACGAACCTTCAATTCCTTTAACAAGCAGCCGCAAGACATGGCGAAAGTAGAGTCAAAATACATTATAAATTGTGCTTCAGAAGAGGACGTAGGACCAATTCATTGCGTTGCCATTTCCGGCCGATTCTTCGAGAGAAAATCCGCAACTATCAAAATAGGTATTTTTCGCCTTGCCTCAAATTTCCGTACTCCGCTATAATTTCTTCGACGTAGCACTCTGGTGATATTGGATAGTCTAAATCACTTTCATCTCCTATGATTACAGATGGACCATTATTGCGCAAAGTATCTTGTGATTCGGCTCAAAGCCCGATTATAACAAAATTCAAACCAACATTGCTGAATGTTCAGGGTAGTACGGTAATACTCCCATGCGAGGTATCGGGTGATCCGAAACCACGAATATTCTGGCAAACAGAAGGTGATAATGGGGCAACGGATCTCAGGAGCAATCCACGTATTGCTTTCTTACGGGATGGTGGGTTAATGATAAAATCTCTGGAATGGAGCGACGTTGGCGACTATACATGCATAGCGAATTCAACGTTAGGTGAAGACCGAGCCACGACATTTGTATATCCTTTAAGAGTAAGTTCACATTTGCTTGAGAAGCATCATTCTGTTGACTGATAACAAGAAAATTTATTCATTGATGCTTATGATTTGTTCACAGCCTTCAATTTAATATGGATATCCACGAATAAAAATTGGATGAATGACGGACGATAAAGACATGGCCATTGAGAGTACTTGCACACATGAGTTTCTAGTATTTAGGTAGCTGACTATTGTTTCCAATTAAAAATTGATTCGTGCCAGTTAACGGATTCGCGTATATTTGGACAAAATAATGCACGCGAATTATCTAGTCACTAAATGTTAGGTGTAAGTTCTGACTCGTTGAGGCCAGGCCGCCCATAGTCAGTAAAATAAAATTATTTCGCGCATAAGTAAATAGTGACATTCCGGAATTTTACTTCCATCATGTAGTGATGAGAGACGTATTTAAATTTTTATTTGGATTTATATTTATACTAACGTATATACATATTTACACTCTGATACTTGATAGTTCGTCCACACGATTGGTATGAGTGTAATATACATGCATTGTTTATCGCAATTTGATACTGTATATTTTTTTTTTTATATTTTTTTCTTCTCTGCCGAAAATGATCAACCTGTATTTATTTTGACTAATATATTAACGATGGCCGGAATATGTACTTATGAGCAAATAAATGTATTTTGTCATACAATAAATGCATATATCTACGCAACAATACAGCTTCATTATCGTTTACTGTTCAGAAAATTTTTAGCAATTTGCAGTACAGTGATCAATAGATTTGTCTCATGGACATGTTTTGTTTCGATAAACAGCATGATACATGATAGTAGAATCATGTTATATTAATTTTTACAATAGTGCGTCTACAAAGTTTAATATGATAAATGCTTCTGTTCTATTATCATATTTGTGAGTTCAATTGTGATGTACGGATGCACGTGCTCGCAGTGCTTGAATACTTTACTTTGAACAGACAATTATTCAAACGTGTATAATACAGAAACTTTGATGGAGATGATATAGTTTCTTTATTTATTATTAGTTATAATTTGTGTAGAGTTCAGTTCGTAATTCCAGATTTATGAGTATACATATATGATTCATGTGTACGATTATAATTAAGATGAAATAAATGAGGATGTTATGCTATTTAACGAAATTAAATAGATTCGAAATATAAATTTTGTTCTCACTCGATTCGAAGCAAAAAGTCAAATTTCTAAAACATCAACCCTATTATGGGACCTTATCGTAAACATACTTATTACATTTTCCTTTTTTCGGAATATCTATAAAAACTTACAATTATTTACAGCATTCTAGGTAGTCAGTTATGTTTGAATCTTCACTCTCGGAATCAATTTCCGATTTGCACTCATGTCTTTTTTTTCTTTTTTGTCTTCTTCACTTTCCGTTGCAAGGCAGGCTCACTTCCAACACCGTACAGATGATATCGATGCCGCATTTCAGTCGCAGTGGACTTTGGTAAAGTAAACAAGGCAGAAGAACCAACATAAGAAGGAAAAATTAATTAGTAAACGTCAAACATAAATAAAAATATGGGGATCGGGATATTGTGGATGTTCTAGCTAAAAAAAGGCGTTATCCGATTCACTCGAACTCGGCTCTTTCCACTTCTTTATTGCAATGCTACACTCACCAAACGCGAACGCACTTTTTTCGGTAGGTCTTCTTGTAAACCGTATATTTCATTGCGCTTTACAGCCAGCTGCGAACCATCGTCGAAAAGGACCTGAAAAATGAACAACAAAACAATGTAGGACTGTCATATCTGATAAACTCCAATGATAAAATATATACAAGTCTGTATCTTCATACCGTGTACATCACTAGAGGATTGGTGCCCTCGAAAATTCCATCATAAATTTCGCCATCAGTCCATTTTACTTTAACCGCCGCACCAACAGCCGGTATCCGACCACTATAATTCTATAAAGAAAATGCATTCATGTAAAACGATTGCATCAAAATGTATGTAGCTATTCTGAACAAATAATAATAATCGAAGAACTCTCACAGTAATATCAGAAGGATAGAGATCATCACTAAAGCTATCATCGCTGAATGTCACCATATAGAAATAGCGTGTATCAATAGATTCTACCATGGCCTTGTAGAAACGTTTATTCCTATGTTTCGCCCAAACCGTCTCCCCATGTCGTACTATGGGGAAATTTTCCTTTCTATTGAAATGACTATGGCATGATACCTGTAATATCAAAACTTGTGATTACACACAGTACCAATACTAGAACAAATCCATGATATGGGCTTTCTCGTTTTTTCACTTCTATATAGATTCGGTGAGAAAAGAAAAACACACGCATAAGAAACTTACCTGGAGCTCCTGTGAATTGTATGCAGGTATAATGAATGTCGCACCGGCAACGAGACCACAATATGGATGGAAAAACACACCACAAAGGTTACATTTTAGACAAACACCATTATTCTGTCCACAACAACAACATTGTTTATTCAGCATGTCCGTACTTATTCCAAGGACATTGATTGGATCTTTATTTACAGGATCTTTGAATAGGACGCCCGAGATTAGAAGTGCACACAACATATGAACCCATCGACTATCGCTCGTTCGTTTAAGTGCACCACCCCGCATTGGACATAGACAGCAGGTCTGTAGAAAATAGCAGAATATCACATATAATGACCGAATCAATCAGCATAACTAATCAATCATGCATATGGTTTAAACTTACAACGTGAATCATTCCACCTTTACACTTGTCACACGCCCAATTAGACAAATCAGAAGGTAATACTGTAATACCGTAGCATGAAGCATGGACAGTCACGTGACAATCACGACAACGCAGGAGTTTGTCGTTATCCTTTGTTGAACCTTGTTCTTTGGAATTAGCGGCGAATAATGTCGATGACACCCAAATTGGTGAACTTTCTGGTAAAACCGTTGGTTTACTATACTTCCAATCCGGCGACATTTGACGATGCCCAGTGTTTTTCGATGTTGCAAAAGCTGCGCAAATCGAACAATGTGATGTTTGGGCACTCCAATAGTCATTGAATGACATCAATTTCTCTATATCTGGGTACTTCGGGTGTAACATTTCAGAAATGTGACCAGGTATGATTTGTCCAGCGAAACCAACGACCGATGGAGTCGTAGATGTTTTTGTTACATCATTAGCTGAAGCAGGTGAACTTTGCTCTATATTCAGCACTGATGGTGGTTGATCATCACTTTCTTCAATCGACAAAACTTTTTTACATTTGGGTGCTTTTGATTTTCTAGGCGTTTTCCTCGGTGTTGGTTTTTTTACAGTTGAACACGACATTGTAAGGTATTTGTTCGTTCCATCAGACACCATTTGTGCCTTTATTGCTTCTGGACTATTATCTACAACAGATGTGACACTGGACTTGTTGGATTCTATTGGATTTATATCACGACTCGCGATGTTATGTGGATCTCCAATATTCCTCGCACCTGCTATTGATGCCTGGCTTTCGCTGACAATCTGCGCCGGTAGATTATTTACTTGAGTTGCAATTGAACACATTTTTGGGTCAATTGATTTCGTTGGGTCATTGTCACGATCATCGGCAACCACGTGTGGAAGTTTGGTTGGTATTTTTTTGCGAGGTGTTCGTTTATTAGCAGATTTGGATGTTGATTTGTCTGTGAGTTCGCCGGTTGAACTCTGGGTTGTAAACTCTAACGCCGTGGGATCCGAACATTGTGACTGAGGTATCACGATTTTCGGTGTGGCAACATCCAATATAGGTTCGAATATTGGAAAATTGTGTGACATCCCAAGGCACGATTGTTGATTCAAAGCATGAGATTTTGAAGTACAGACATTTTCATTCAATGTCGCTGACATTAGCGAATTGGAGATGTGCTGGGAATCACTAGATGTATCAAGTGCTGTCATTGATTGAGATGTCGGCAGTTCACTAGAGCACAACTGCCATAATCTCTGTGTTACTACTTTTGTTCCATTTGAAGTACTAGATTGTTGCGCTTGAGTAAGCAATTGATTAGCGAATGTACAATTGTCGTTCATAGTTTGAATAGAGAGACTGTTCTGAGAAACACCCGAAGCAGATTGTGATGATTCATTGAGTCCTGGGCAAATTGATGTATTTATGACTTTCAAACGTTCAATTTTTTCCTGCCATTCTTTTGTATCTAAAAATGACGATGCATGATTATTAGCATTTGACGTAAACACTGGAGCCTTGACGATCATTACACTAGAACCCGGTGTCGTATTTAAATCTTGCATTATACGTGATTTTTGTTGTAATACTAAAAGACTGTCGGCTGCTTTGAGCGTATCGTTATCTTGGTGTGACTTCGGAGCTTGCGATCCGCATATGTCTAGAGGTTTTTTCAGAACACTAAACCTAGGTGCTTTTATTATATCATTTTTGGAATAACTCGTCATAGGTTTTGCAATTATGGCTGTTGATATACCCGTGCCTGCCATAAAGGCTAAAGGTTTTGTTTCCGTTGGAGTATCTACAATTCTTGAAGGAAATAGAATAGAAGTTTCGGTGTCCGAGTCACTCGCATCTATTTCTTGTTTTATTATAACAGAAGATGTCATGGTCCTATCGAACTGTAATGTGGATGTTGCATTTGAATCAAAATACGATTCAGAGTCAGATGAGTCAGACGATATGTGTGGTTCACATTTAACTTGAACATCACTATTATTTGAAGTATTATCATTGCTAAAGTTGATTGCTTCTAGTGGATTTGAAGTATTTAGTTCAGTATCTTCAGTAAAAACAGAGTTTTCCATTAGGTCATAATCAGACGGTGGTTCTTCCTTAATGTGTAACTTTTGAGATGACAGACTCGGCATGGCCATTAATTTCCGCTGTACTGCCGCATCGGACACGTCTAGGGGTTCTGAAGGATTGAATATCGGAAGTGGACTTATGTAATTCATTTTTCTCTTACACGTATGAGTTCTTCGTGGTTTCTTTGGTTCGCCAATTTTGTAATGTTTCTTTTTCTTCTTTGTAGGTTCATCGAATGTTTCCGAATGTTCGGATGGAGAGATCCCTCTCAATTTCAGTGATGCATTATCTCTTTTCGATTCACTCTCGGATATTATCTCACTCAAATTATCGAGATCCGGAAGTTTTGGTATGACCAAACATGGCACAGCATTACCAATTATATCTAGGTATTTTGGGTTCATATCCAAGTTTGTTGATGAGTTAAAGGCCGATGTGCTAGCTTTTATAGGTCTCTTCGTTTTCAACCCCGTACGTTCTTTGTCCGACGAGCCAACAGCCTTCTTTTTCCTTTTTTTATTCTTTTTCTTATTATACCCGTCGTCGAACATAGAAGCATCATCAACTTCCAATTCACCAGCTTTCAACCAGATATCTTCGAGGACTTCCAGTTGCTGTTCATCAGGCGGATCCTCTTCCAGTTCGAGATCGCGCAAAACTTTCTTCACATCCGCGGGAATATCTGCGTTATTGACTAGCTCATCCATATTAACATCGGGATTCGAGCCAGCGATTGTTTTTTTCCGATGAATAGTATGTCTCTTATTTTTAGGCGCATTCAAATAACTTTCAGGCAATTCACCGTTCTCGTTACTACATAGTAGATCCATTTGAGAAGGCATCGGTGCAGCTGTCTGCCTTGGATCTTCCGGATGTGGACCTACATCCTCTCCACGCAGCCACAAGTCATATCTGGATCATAAGTTATTGTGATGAATATATCGTTATAAATGTGACCATATAACATATTATATAGATTGTTACTCACCGTTCGGGCTGGAATCGTCTAACGAACGTTTCCATTGAAATTTTCACCATATCTTTGCTGCATGTACATTGTGTTGCTCTTTTACCATACTCAACCCAGCGGGGCGCCGCAAAATTTGTTGACTCTGCACAATTGAAACCATGATTGAAGCCAGCATGGTAGCCATAAGGAAATGTTATCATAATTTCACCAGCTTCTTGCGTAATCTATGAACGACAATATGTTAGGATTTCCATTACAATTGATATTGAGACTTGATGACAGAATTTGTTATAATCATCGCGAGAAGTACTTGCCTTGTTACATGGTATTGAATATTGTCGGAGTATCTGTGGTGAAATCAATGACATTTTGTGCCTGAGAAATGCTTGACAACTTTGGTAACTACCGGGAAAAAATCCATTAGCCAGCCGTTCCAATCTTCGTCCGTGTTCCGGTGGTATGGCATACCACGTTTTCGGTGCACCAAAATGCAAATAATTGATCGAATATAAATCCATGTCTTCAGTATGCCAAGCAAACGTGGTTTTCCACATTCCAAAATAAAGATACGCTGTGTTAACGCCATCAATTGATATACCATAATCTTGATTAACATAATCCAATATTGTGCCTAAATGGTTTATGTTCCATTCTTTGACATCGGGATCTGTGAGTGACCCAGAGACATCAGCACCATAGATTGGTGCGATGTATGTTATATTTTTCCAGTATTTCCTCTCCAAGTCTTCATAATCAAAGTGACGTGGCGTTGCATATCTGTCAGAGTTCGCCAATTTTTCATATTCCTTTATTGTCATTGATTTTTTTTGTATATTAATTTGTTGATAAAGTCCTTGTTTGCCGGTCACAACTTGACAGATGGGTGCCGGTATAGTTAAATCCATTTTGCTAGTATCATAACCACCTTTCCTGGGGATCCACTCAGGTGGTGGGATAACTTTCGCTAATCCAGCTTTATGAGCACCTTGGCTCTCCATATATTCAATATATTTGGAAAAATTTTTGAATTCTTCGTAAGTAGGTCGGAAGACCAGAATACGGGGTGGTCCCCCTGAACTGTTATTCACCATTATGTAGCCTCAATTGATACCTGTAACATGAGGTAGAGATCAGATTCAGAATGTGAAAACAACGGGTTGCAAACGTCACAATCGGAATTTTCGGAGCAGTAAACAATTCTTATCAATCAATTGTTTCATAGGTACTTTTCTCACACATACACCTGAATAGAACGCTCCAAACTGATACACAATCACTTCACAGTTGTGTCAATAAATAAAAATATCAAAGAAGCGGAATAGATTTGTGTTTGTTTATTTGACAATGGTGTATTATGTCAGTAAATGCATGCAAGCTAAAGAAATGAATGAGCAACTGACCACATGCGCGCTGCACGCACACACCGATGATACACAACGCTAAGGCTGACTGATATTATGTTTTTAGAACGAATAATGCCATTCTCTTCATAAACAAAATGGATGGTACTTATTGACAGGCTATATTTTCGATATCAATTCTTTCATTATTTGTTATTTCAACTTTATCGTGGAAGTACTGAATGTCACAAGTGCCCGAAAGCAGTCTTCATTCATTCAATCATTCCTTATAAATGAATGCTTTTTTAACGAAGCTCGGACATATACACAACGTTGCGCTTGGGCATCATGGAAATAAATGTATTTTAATCATACTTATTGCGTCCAATATTTGTATTGATGTTTATTTCTGAGATTAGATGCTATGCTGTGCATGTGTCTGATCCACGTAAATACTCACGATTATTAACACAAACACCAATCACATTTTATTTGACGAAGTGAAAAAGCCTGCGCGATTTTACATTCCGCGCAGTGCGATTAATCAGCCGATGAAGAATTGGGAGTAGAATGTATTATACTATACTGTACTGGTGTGTATCCAGTATACATATATTGAAATACCGAATGGATCAATCCCCACTTCTCAGTTGCACTCGATGTACTTAGAGAAACACGATGTCCCGGCACGTAGGATGTTCTTGACTAGAGAGTTCTCATCGGATTATAGTACCTTCGAGTAATTCGCACATAATTCTCCCTATGAACTGTCCTGTGCGATCCGGAATACTCGTACTTATATGCATTTGATAGAAATGTGCTGCGTGCGCAAGTCTGGGCATGTTCGACTCGAGCTGCAAACAGTTGATAGCGCATGCGCGAGAGCGAAGAATATGGTCGGATGACCGAGTCGAACTGAAATCCGAAAGACACTCCTTGACCAGTTTACGGATAACCGAACGCGATTTATCATTGCGCAAGTGTGAATGTAATGAGCTCTGTAATCTTCACCCCCTGCATAGTATGAGCAGCACCGGGTTTCGATCTCATAAAATCTCAGGAAACACCATAGAAATTCCATGTTTCCGAGGAAACAAAGAATCTTCGGACAAATCATGAGGGACCAGAGTACAGTCATTCCTCTTATATAGAAATTCACTTGGTTAATAGTACTTGATTATAACTTGCTCCAGATACAAAGTTAGATTGCCCAGGATTGGCCAATAGTACGAAAAACTTGATTGTAGTCTTCAGCCATTGGACAACTGCATTCGTTTGAGCGCGCATCTTCGAATAGAATAGGCAACGACAAATAAATAGTTTATTTCGTTGGAAAACCCGTTGGAAAACCCGTTGGAAAACCCGTTGGAAAACCCGTTGGAAAAACCCAATGTGAGGACTCTTCATTATGGATTTATGGCGTAAAATAATTGTAGGAAAGTTTTATTCATAATGGTCATTTAGAGTGGATATTGAACGTTTTGGAAAAGGTTTAGACTGATCTGAAAGTGTCCCTAAATTTGTTTGTATATATTTATTGGTCCAATCCTACAAGTAGATTGTTTTTCCAAAACGTTCCACAAGTAATCAAGGGATTACTCAAGCGTTCGACGCATTAGTGTCCCACGTCCCAACAGGCTGTAAACAAATTGGGATTTTCACGAGTGACGTCACTAGAACGTGGTCCCAACATCCTGGATCGAGAGGAGCTGCTGGACAAAAGCGGGGATGGAAAAGGCGCGCGCATCTTACCCTCATTTCTCCTATCCCAACTGAGGATCAACTGAGGGACTTGGATGCATCAAGGATGAAAAAGAAAACTTACTCACTTACCAATATCGACTTCAAACATACTGTTTGTTTTCAAAATTTCAAAAACAAAAGTTTATATTATTCGTTTCTTTTTGTATTGAACTTATGTAAAAATAAATATAGAGATTGCGCGCAAGGCAATCTTAAGTAATAATTATTTTGATTCATAAATAGATTATTTAATTTGAATAATCTCAACAAATAAAATAATATAAGATTTATTCGAATCCGAATAAATCCGCAGTTTCCACCAATAACCGCGAGTCGAACGCCCTACAGCGTTCCAACGGGCGAATTATAAAAGAACCCCAAACATTAGT
>JABMBR010006001.1:0-11974 GCA_018881525.1 Meteorus sp. PSUC_FEM 10030008
TATATATATATTTTTTTTTCTTCGGTTACTCGTTGGTAGTAGCATCAGTAGCTGGTCCATGGATCTCTTTCTCTCGCGAGTCTCTTCTTTCATAAATACGCCAGAGTCGCGCGTCAATCTCTCGGGGGGCCCGCGCGACAAGAGCAACCCGAATGTGACCCCGCCGCACACCGTGTGAATATTTCAAATGGCTTTCGTGTACGGGTTATTTTAAAACCACGACCAAAGCAAACTTTATGTCGGTTTTGTCGGAGCAAAACCAATGAAACTGCACATATATACACATTCATATATTTTACATACATACATATGATATTTGAATTCCTTTTATTGTCGTAGACATTGAAATGTTCCTCCTGCTTTCTTTTCTCATAATTATTTGACAGATCATAATTAGTTGAGACGATCCAGGAGGGAGTTATGGAAAAAAAATTATATGTGTATGTGCGTCGGGATTTTTTGTAAGGTCCGGATGAATACTGGTTGTTGGTCGTAAATCTTTTTGAATTCAATTAAAGGAAAGACAACTATATGTGAATGGAGGACATAACCGATGTCCCTGATGGCCTGTGGACTGTAGTGGTGTGTAACGTAATGCGCGATGACGATTTCAGGGGAGTCGCAAAAGTTACAAAAACAAACTAATATCATTTTTTTTATCCTTTTGCTTGCCTTTTCTTTTATTTTTTATACCGCAATGGTCTGGTATGTATATATTGGCTGATTAGTGGTGACTGCACAACCTTATGGCTGCCAGATTGAGAGATTCAAATTTTCGTGTATGCGTTATTCAATACGATATTTTTAATTTCTCTTTCCATTTTATTGTCTTCTATAAAAATTATTCCATCACCAGTTATTCTTCCGAGTGTGATAAACTTAATTTAATTCAGTATGAAGAGTATGTTGATCAACAGAGATGTGAAAAGTATAATCATTATTTTCAATTTAATCAATTGAATATATTTATATTTTTCAATGTAGAATTCACTTTTTGTCCGTTCCATTTTTTTTTTCGATAGTGGTCAATTAGATATTCGTATAGTTATACATTTTCGAGTGTGAGTTTATTGATACCTCGATCATGCAGTGAATAACGCCAAAGATTCTACAAAATTTCATGAAACCAAGAACAAATTTCTCATAAAAAAATACACAAGCACACTTAAATGTAACTAGATACGAATAATTTATTTAATTAGAGTATAACTGATATATATAGAGTAATTTCGATCAATTGTTTCAGTGATTAGATGATAATCGTATGGAAATGTTTTTTCTATGTCGGATGTATAATTTCGTTTTTCCATTCAATTTGTACATAATATACATAAACATTTTTTTATTTTAATTTCACATCTGTCGGCTTACATAAATTGCATTGTTTTATGATATCAAAATTTGTGGGACCGGTTGATGCAATAATTTATTAATTTAGAGTAGAACGATGAATGAGACAAGAAGTTATGAATTATCAAGACGCACTTTAGTTATATGAACATCTTTTCGATGTTGTAAATAATATATAATATGCAGTTCTTAAGAAAGAAGAAGAATATTATTCCATTCCTCAGAGAGAAAAAGTGAGTTCAAGCTTGTTGCAGTCAAGCGTACAAAATAATTCGTATGATACATTCATACATATAAATTTGTATATGATTGCATGATGAGATTTTATCGTATATACATTGTACAGTATTTTTATATGTCAATCAAAGACTTCGAATAAACAAAAAATGATGAAAATAATTATGCCTTGTGAATAGAGATGCATGAAGTCCTTCACTATTAATAATATTTTTTTATCTACGAGGTCATCATTCGCTTGAATCAAATGATGATGAACAATTTACAGAAATGCACTTCATTGTTAGTTAATGTGCAACGACAATGATTGAAGAAAAAAGTTGTAGTGTAAAAACTTTATCTGAATGGTGTCCCCGCCCAGTTTGCAGTCCAATTGGTTTGAACGCTGTCAACTACGTGAAATTCCTGACCAATGGTTCAGCCTCCCGTTGTTAAGACAGATGTAACAGCAACCTATTCGCTCTTTTTTTCTCCTCACCACATCCCAGTCCTTCGGTCCACAACGTTACGTCCTTGTACCTTTTCCTCAGTCATCTTAGTTTTGAAGTTCCTTTATCCACTCCCTTTTATTTCCTGCTTTCTTGAACTGTCCAACAAATGGTGGTGGAAGACTCCTAACATAGCAATGATATTTCATAACTTCCACTATATTCGTTCACTTCCTTGTTCTAATTCCTTAAAATAATTTATTCATTCACTATTATTTGTTTTATCATAAATGTCAGACATTGAGTACTAACGTAATAATATACGTTTGGGTATATAAGTTTTAGTGATGTAGTTGCCAAAATCGACATGGGAATGATGTCTCTCTGGGTATTTACTTTCGGCTGCTACAAATTCGCCGTTAACTTCATCTCTTCGGTGTGTGGCTTTTGCAAAAGCATTCAAAGCAGTCACGTAAATCGTGAATACTATGTTTGTTTCACCGCAACCATAGGAATATACGGGTTGCAAATTTTTGCACTCACACTGGATCTCTCCACACTAATTCTCGTCATCACTATATAACTCCAGACTTCGATCGTAAAACAGTCCTTCACAGTATAACTATGGAAAGACCTGTTTCATTTACCCACACTTCAACTTCTTTCTCTCTATTCTTTTGGTTTCATACTCGTGTCTTAGTGTTGTACATTTACAGTGAGTCTTTCTCATTTACTCTTTCACCCTCGCTTCACTATATACATGAAAATCTGAGAAAACCAACTAAAACTAAACATAGATCCCCTACTGTATGTAATTCACAATCTCAACGACGTTCGACGGTTTATTTTTACTAAAATATAACAACTTGGCGTATACTCTAAACAACGTTCTTTTGGATCTTGGTTTCTTCTTTGACTTTTTTTTCTTTCATTTATTGTCTCAATAAATCTATTGCACGAGAGAGGAGATTCGAAAAACTTTTTTTTTCGCCTTTCAACCTCCAATATATATGTCACACCCAATTTTTTTTTACGCTTCTCTAATTCCAAAGGTCTAGACTTACGTATTATAAATTCAACTGTGGATACTCATTATATTCGATAATGAGCTCATGTTCTAGTTAATTATATAGTCGAATGCTATGCATGAACTTGAACACGTGAGAAGTGGACACACTTCATACATGACAACATCATAAGATATTCTATACGTTTTTATTTTTTTCAAATCAAGCAGAACTTTTAAAGCTTCTGATGCATTGAACGAATTATTGAGTTTCAACTTCGTATGATAGATCATGAACACCAATGATTCTTTTGAATTTCCCTACATTTGGTAATATCATAAAATTTATACGCAACAGCGTGATAAATAATAAAGATATGTTATTATAGACACAGGCAATGAAATATGTAAGAAGAAAAAATAAATAATTAAGAGGAACTTCTATTTTATGCCGACAGACACATGTGCATCTTATTTGGTCAGGATATCAGAGTAAAGTAAGGGCTAGTGGTATCATAGCCGTTAGATCCTAGTTTTCTAGGATATTTCTACATAACGTGGCGCCTGTTCGTTACACTGATTTATTTCGAAGGGTGTAGGCGTGACAAAAGTATGACGAAGGGGTGGTGAAATATTCAAAGCTGTGACCAAGGAATATTGGAAATATACAGCTATATGTTACACTGACATTCTTAATTTTGTAAGGACCAAACTTCCTTGTTATTCTGCGCTCGAATAAATTGCTGTTTGCTTCTTTAGTGTGGTGTTATTATGGATTAAGGTTTGATGTATATTTATCTGGATGACAGGATGCGGTGTATGCAAACCATTGGAATACAAAGATGATTGGAAATGAAACTTGAGCGCTTCAGTGTGATCATTCTAGCCTTACAATAAGTAAAACGAATTTTATGACGGTGTGAAAACGTTATGTGTTTAACTATATAGAATAGTCTTTTACGTGTATCTCACTATGATGAAAAATATCTCAGATTATTAAATATATACAACTTTGTTTAGTTTGCTAATTCACAGGATGGACATCCTTCCTCTAGAGTGCACACGAACAACGTGGCATTCAGTGGAAGTTTAAATGGTTTATAACAGCCTCGGTGATTTTGCATAAACACGGTGTCGTATTCTTTGCTCGTATACTATGTGTTCGCTGAGAATAGTTTATGTTTTCATCTCAGTGGGTACCACATAGAAACTTGGTTATAAACGAATTTCAAAGTCGATAGAGATCCTCAGTTCTGCAATAATTTTTGAACGTCTTAACAGTAATTATTAATTTGTTTCTCACTCATGGACAGAAACGTAAGCAAAATAAATACGTGTCTCTTTGAATAAGTAATATTTATATTTTTATTTAAACATATATATACTCTTTTTGGTGACTGATGTAAATAATACTACAGACAGATCGGCTGAGGAATTGGTAAAAATCCAAATGGGAATTTACTATATAGAAAGTGGCAATAAAACCTTGTCACAAAGAAACCTACATATTTACATTTTCCTGATAATAATAACATTATATTCAGATGGTGAATAGAAAAAAACTGAAACTAAGTGGAACTAAACAACTACAATCGCAGATTAGTTCTTAGTTTTTCATTTAGAAAGAAATTTCTACTGAAGTTCGGAAGCTCGCAGGATTATTTTCCTCGCCTGCGTTTTTTTTTTTTTTTTTTTTCGAGAAGAAGTTCAGAAGGAGGAATAGATCAAATCATTCTACTGAGAAGAAAAATAACATATTATTTCCTGCTCGGCCACCACTGAACAAAATTAGATTCAAATCCAATAGGCGTTGAACATTCTCCGATTTTCAATCATACACAGACACATACACACGCACAATTTAGATCGACGTGAACGTTATGCCGGAAAATTCAAGTAGAAATCCATAGATTTCGATTTTGCTAAACAAAAATGCATACAAACGCAACTCGTTCAATATGCACGGTATCAATATCTACTTTACTCCATTGCAATATTGCATAGTACATATTTAACTGAATATGCAAACGCGGCCACACCAACGATGATCCCTAAATTCATTAGAGCACTGTGAATCGGATTTCGTTCTCTTTGTAAATTATCATGACTGAGCGATGTGACTTCTGATGTCGTTATTTGCGGTCTTGTTTGCATCTCGCGTTCTTTCTGATGCTCCAACACTGCATTGATTTCCTAAACAGAATTTGAGACCTTATTACATTCCCATATTCATTACGATCACACAATGATGTAAAAAAATACAAAAATGATTCGATAATCACTTCAACTGTATCGGGAAATAGTTCACAAAATAACTTGTCTTTCAAATTGAACTCTAAACTCTGCTGTGCCCATTGTTTCTTCTCCCAATCAGTTGTATTGATACTCCCGAGCGTAGGACTTTTTTCGATCTATAATATTGAATGAAGATAATTTTACTAGCAACCTTGAATGAATAGGCGGATGAGCAACCAACTCCACAACTCACCATAAAACTTAGGAGACCAGTTAAAATTGTTGATACACTCCATGCTGGATTCCATGTGTCAGGATGGAAATCGGAAATTGATAAACACAATTTTGTGTCAACTCTGAATCTACCATTCGGTGTCGTCATATAAATACTTGGTGGTTGAAATGGGAACTCACATGGAAATACTAGTTTACCGTGATAAAAACCACCCTCATACGGTGTACTTTCAGGACCTTTCACTACATAGTGCCTAGAATATTAATCACATCTGTAAAATAGGGCTCAATCTCATGATACTGGGTCTTCAGCAAATTTTGGATGTGTCATGTAAACCCAAGAGATTGTTCACGTCATGACAAGAAGTCATGCAAATTTCATTGTTTCTCAATGAACATACCATTCAAGAATATTGGAGGGTACTGGTTCAGCTACAACATATGGCACAGGATCTTTCTTCAATCGTAAATAATCCTGTTTTAATCGCGCTGTCGCCATGCTTGGTTTCCTTGCCATCCTAACCATTAGACTGCTGCGATCTCAGTGTATATATACTTATCTATATATGTGTATCAGGAGATGATTCTGCAATACAGAATAATTAACAATCGTCAACAAAACATTCTTTTCTTAATGTAACTTAATTCATAGGCACTTCGTTACGCTTATTGTTGATTAGATGATGAATCACATTATTTCATTTGATATACATTCGATTACTTTTATTTATTTGATATTCTTTATATTATTACGTGTTTGTGTAGACTTGTTTGCGCTTGGAGAACACGTCATATGTTGTGATTGATAGTAAGTATTGACAGCTGCTATCCGTACTTGCTTACTATTTGGATTAATATAAATGTACGAAGAGGTAACTTCGTGATGAAATATGATTTTGACAGAATGTAGTACGAGTTGTTACACGAACGACAAAACATATGACGTTCGATGTGAGTTGAGTTAACCCTAAAAATTTCCTTCGATAACTGAAAAACGCCATCTTTGGAACATATGTGTTTATAAATTAACTAAAACGATCTCTCCTGTGATCATGTACCACCAGAGTGATAAAGAAGAACATGGTAAACGTTGAAATAAGTCCTACCAATCGTAAAAAATTGAACTCAGAATATCTTGGAAAATTACTGTATTCAGAATGATGCTACGAGAAATTTGTAATAATCTTAATATCCGGAAGTATTCAATCAATTTTTGTGACATATTTGAGTGACATATCCGTCGAGAAAAGTCAAATTAAAATACCAGTATCGCGTTCAGATTCCGTCACATTCTGAATATAGCGCGTATCAAAATCAATATCGTAACTGATGATAGGAATAAGAAAGATGCTCACGCAAGCGCGCGCGAAACTTTGCGCATACTCAATGTTAAAATTTTCCTAAACAGTTCAATAAAACGAATCGGTGAATAGGAATAAGAACTCACGAACTGCAAACAAAACGTGAGTGTTTTGTTTCAAGCATCGTTATTATTGACTTCAATACAACAGGTGCACCGGTATCGCTCGCCGACACTAACAATGTCGAACAATAAATGTGTGAAAGCACCACGAAAACCGTATATCAAAGAGCCACACGAAATGAGCCATCAGGAGAAGTTACGTCTCATTGATGATGAACTGAATTCATTCTATAAGTACGTATTAGATGATAAATCGAATACCTTGATCATATCTAGCATTGGATTATTATCAATTGAATGAAAAATAAATGAATCATCCAAATAGTTGAATATTATTCTACTTCCACAGATATTGCCAGCAAGCTGGCTTTACTGAGGAGGAAATGGACATCATATGTCAACCATTGGTAGCTGCCATGAGACGTTCATGGTTACAATTGGTGTTGAGGGCTACTATTGTTCTGGTTGTGCTGGGAACAATCGCATGTGCTGCCATACAATTAGATTTTGTTGGATCTCACTTCTCTGCGATTACTCGGTTGCTTGCAGTGAAAATTTTGCCAATATGGAATTGGCAACATCTCTATCGTGAAAACTGTATGATAAATAACCCATTTTATAATGAATATCCAATCACGGAAGAAGACTGCATCGTAAGCTATCGAGTAATTTAAATGCAAGACGAGAAATATGAATGAAAATCGAATATTCAATCTGAATAATTGATGAGATGTCACTGTAAAATTTCATTTTCTAGACTTGTGAAGCTGTTGAAACTATCGACCGCTTGTCTGATGTGAGATATCGGCAATTGGTTGATAATTACTTAAATCGTGATGCCCCAGCAATTATAACGGACGCTATGGATTCATGGACTGCTATGAACTCAGATTATTTTTGGTTCGATAATATCACTCATGTTAGTGTTCAAGGAGACTCCGTTGCATTCTCTCATTAGACTGAGTTCTACTGTTTCTATCTCTCATCTAACGTCTCTTTTTCTATTTATTCATAGCTCTACTTGGGGAATGAACGTTTGATGGAAACAGTTCCATGTTCATTAACATCGAATCTCCGTACAGGTTCATCTGATCTTGCAGCATTTTTACGACGTGTCCATTCGCCAGAAGTTGCTAAATGGTTCGTTCATTGGCAAAATTGTGATATAAATGCAGTGAAAGTATTGAGAAAATATTATCAACGACCATATTTTCTATCGAGTACTGTGTCACCAGCACATTTCAATTGGGTTTTAATGTCATCCGATTATAATAGTCCAAGCTATAAAAGAGTGGAGCTTGATTCAGGGCTTATTGCACTAGCACAATTGCGTGGTGCAACTCAATTACGATTAACACCAGTAAATCCGTGTAATAGTTCATGTCCAGAGCTCATTGCTGATTTACATCGTGGTGAAATGTGTAAGTAAACTCATATGTAATTGAATTATAGAAAAGATAAAACTGTTTGACAAGAGAAAAAATTTATTGTTTTACCTAGAATGAAATATTGAATTTCTAATTTGATTCCAATTTTTGCAGTGGTATTCACTAATATGATTTGGAATCTCGAGTATGCACCGATGAGGGGCTTAGATAATATTGCGATTCTCACTGAGACCGTGTGGGATGAAGATCCATAGATTAAATTCTGAACTATGTTCTTCATTGACATTAGTTACAAGTATACACATATATAAACTACTCAACCGAAGCGACTCCATTCACTCAACAAAATTAATGAGATGAAATAAAAAGAGAATAACGCAATTGTCCTGAATTAAATAACCTGAGTACATCTCTTTCTACCAATTTCTTTCTCTTCGTCTCATATATAAAAATATTTTACCTTTTTTGGTATAATAAAAGTTATTATTATTATTATTTACCATAACGAAATGATTAACATGCATGGAGTATCATAAGTAACAAGAAACAAGATTCGTTTTTTTATTAATTAATTGTTTATATAATAACATCGTATTTTGTGTTTTACGATTTGTATCCTTCGTGCACACTCGCCCTCTTGTTCGCTCGCATTGCACTCTCGTTTGCTATTCAATATATTTTTTGTATTCGTCTTCGTATTCTGTCAACTTTGACTTTTCACTCAATATGTTTGGTTTCGTTGGAATTTTTGACGAAATTTTTCATTTTAATGTAGAATATATATAATGAGGATGATGGATAATTATTCAAACGTTCACACATGATCCGTTAATACGCCGGAAAAGGAAAAATGATGAGGCACAGGATTTAATTTAAGCAACACATTAGCGTGGAAATATTTTCTCTGATTATGGAGAATATATGTATGTATATATAGACATACATATATATATTCAGTTGATTTGGCAAATATGATTCAATGTGTGAATCTTCATACATTTATATTGTCATTGTTACGTCAGTATGATAAATGGAATTAGGTAAAGGCTAATGAGCTCTTGTTTCTTACGCATTTGCACCAATCTCATCGCTTTGTTTCTTTGTTTTTGCCAAATTTCACTTTTCATACTGGATCTTGTCCTATGAATTTATTGATGATAATCTACTGCAGTGAGAGATTATTTATAATGCTGGACAATTACGTTGGAGAGGTGAAATGATACATCATCATTGAATTTCTAACTTCCCGTTTTTGTTCCTTCCATTTACAATGGAGTTTTGTTATTAAAGGCAAAAAATTATGCATCGAATAATTGGAACAAAAATTATTCCATTCCATTATCGTTTTCCTGTAGTCATATTCATGATGCGAATATTCAACAAAAATTGTTTATGACCGTATCACTTTGGCTTTTTCTTTTGCTTTTGCTTTCACGTCTTTTTGTTTGGTCATCTCAGTATTATTGTAACAGACTTTTCGGATTTTTTCTTTCCAGTTCTTTCTATAGGTACGTAGTACGCGTAATAACAACAACATCAACAACAATTAATGACGATAGTTAATGAGCTTTTGGGGTGGATGAGACGAAGAAACGAGAGTTGAGTATGTTTTTTTGTTCTCCGAAATGCAACTTTTATGACATCAGAATATTTCTTGTGAGTCTCAATGTAATGGATGCGAACAACAAAAGAGCCCTCGCATAAATATTAGTTTTTGTTTATTTTCATTCAAAAAGAACCAGTAATGATTCTTATTGTTTTTTGCACGAGTCAATATGTTTTGTTTTATTTCATTTTCATTTTTTTTTCTGGTTTAGAGATTTATTGTCTAATGTAAATTACTAATAAGACGTGGGTGCTCGGATCTCACTAACAGCTAAATAAGTAGTTAGTTTTTTTTTGTTTTATATTATTCACATTTTTATATTTTTTTTCACTTTTATTATTTTGTTTTTTTTGTTTAATGAATCACTACGAGAAGATCCTAATTTATATCAAAGTGCCTTCGATCAAATATACATCTAATGAGAGAATGTAGGATGCATAATATAATATGCAATTACCCCAAATATTCCAAGCAATGTTATTGATGTAAGCTGATTTTTAGTGTTGGGTATTAAATTTTCAATACTTAAGGACTGAAAAATATTTTGTCCTACCTTTTTTTTCTTCTATTTTAGCATCGAGCACCAATGAAAAAAAAAAGTTCATTGAATTATTGGGGGAAGATTGAAAAATTGTATTTGACTGGTCAGTGAATTTTTCCATTTTCTTACTCCCTCATTTTCAGCTTTATTATTCCTTCTCATCTTTTTTTTGTTGTTTGCAATTATATTTCCATCCTCAAACGTATAATTGGTTTGATATGTAGCCGAGGCTGACTATGATAATTGCATTTGAAATTATTTATTGAGAATCGTTCGTATATATTTTTTTTGGAAATAAATAATTGAGATTGAAAAGTCAAGCGCTCACATGAGTTATCTCTTGCTCCACAATTTCAAACACTTTTTTTCGTCCTATCCGACTTTACTCCATGATATTCAATGCGATTAAATATATATTACAGACTATCATAGTCGCCTTAATCATTAATTGTTCCATTTTATATTTCCACATCGCGACGATTTTGTTTATTTTTTCACATTTGTTTTTTGTTTATATTAGAGTTGGACAAATATTCTTCAATAGGTCTACGCTGACCATATCAATTATTAGTTTTTTGTTATTTTTTGAATTCATGCCAGGCTCGGTACGATCATCATTATTTTTTTGTTCGTTTGTTTTTATTATTTTTTTTTCTCCTAATCTTTTCAGTCTCTTTTGGGCAATCATTTTCAAGGGATAGAACAGGCATGCCCAACTGCCTCAGAAGAAGTAATATATGCACACACCAATGGAGGTATGTACATATACATATATAAACATATACATTATTTGATAATTCTTCATTTTTATCTCATCCAACTAAATCTTTATTCATTCCTAAAAGTTTGTTTGTTTTTACTCGTCATGATTGATTTATTTCCTCTATATTCAATTTGTTTTTCTTGAAAGTAATGGCACGTACAACATTTACCATTGATATCAACATAAAATCGAGAAATTGTTGTTTCCATTTTTTTCAAGTTAATATTTATTCATCGAGATTGATTTTATCATTTGGTGTGTAACATGATATAGTTTCCTTTTACACACTTTTCTATAATTACTATAACGTTTACAAATGAAATAATTTATTTTATTCTTTTTTATTCATGGGCGAACATTCAAACACGATATTGTTATAATACAGAAATTGATGAATTGTCAAGAGCCGGTATACAATCGAGATTTGCGATAAAATCCACGTCTAACAATATTATTAATTTTCCTCATTCTATTTATATCTCCTGTATGAGTTTAACGATTTCGTTTATTTTAATTTCCCTGTCTATAGCAATGAACAATCAATTATAGTCATCACATCGTTCGTCTATTGTTATTCGCACTTTCTTTCGCGCTCGCTCGCATAATCAAACAAGCCCACGCGTTGATTATTTAATTAATTATTTTTTAATATTTCCCCATTTTTATTTCGTTTCTCCTTTTGCATCTCCTATTAAATACTCTGATTCTCTGGCAAAAGAAAAAATAAAGGTCGGATACTTTGTACAAAATACGATACAAGTAG
>JABMBR010006002.1:0-12020 GCA_018881525.1 Meteorus sp. PSUC_FEM 10030008
ATATATATATATATATATAAACACACGCATATTCACGTACGCATACACGTACGCATACAGAACCAACGGAAATAAAGATATATGTGGATGTGTGCCTCATAAAATTCGTAGCTAGGAATGAACTTTACATGACACGCATGATAATCCTCTCATACATCGCAGTAATGCCACGTCCATTGACAATTTATCTAACACAAAACTTCATTGCCAAATTTTTCATTGATTGTTCGGGTACAATTTGTACCTAGAATATAATTCCAAATGGACTCTATGGTGAAGAACATTGATGTATTACAATGTCCCTGGACGCTAAGAATTCCGATAAATCAATTATTGGGGAATTGTGTGGTCACGTCGCAGCACAGTCGAAGAATGGAATTTTGCATTGCCTTTTCAGAATCAGGAATGATGGGAAAATTTTTGATCGTTTTGTTAAAGAAAATGGAATTGATGTCCTGATAAAATTATTAAAACAACAAAATGCGAAAATACTCGATACAACATTGAGTATTCTAGCTGATGCTTTCCTCAAGTCCAACGTTAGAAATGAGGTATAAGATATTAATATTCATCACTAGGAATCCAGTTCCAATTCATCTCATCTTCTTTTTCTTCTTACTTCCATTCCAAATACAGGTACGCCCAACGAGAATCGCATGCAATGTTGTGTGGATAATAAAGAATTTAACATCAGGAATCAGTTTGCACTGTAGAGCATGCAGACTTATTGGCAATATGGCAGAATCAATCGTTCATGCGAAAGCGCTTTGTGATGCTGGTGTTATCCCGGCACTTGGTGATATTCTAAATTCTAAAACTAATACTCAAACGTTGATAATGGCAGTAAGAGCCGTGAGGTAATTGGACTTACATATATCGGTCATCACAATTTTAGTTTTCACTCAATTGAAAAATATTATTCCAGGAATATTTGGTCCACATACGAACCAAGTCAGAATGAAATCTTGGAAAGTGGTTTGATTAAAGATATAACCGTGCTTTTAGTCTCATTCAAATCTAAATTCCAAGATGACTCAACTCTGTTCAAATATAAAGATTCGGCTGATACATGTTTGAAGGCTCTACGAGCATTTGCTGACACTCTGGATTCACGCTCCGGTAAACAGATGAGGATAAAGAGTGACTTGCGTGGTTATAAATGCATTGTAGAATGTTGCAATTCGAATAATCGAATGTCATTTCAAATACTGTACAAGCTCTGTCGAATAGCTGACCATCGGCCGAGTCTTGGATCGGCAGGTGCAATCGAATGCATTGTACAATTTTTAGAATCTAAATTAGCCGGAAACACAAATCCTTCATTCTCTAGAGAAGTTGTTATGAGTATTTGCTTGTTTTCACGTGAAGCTGTCAATCGATTGCGATTGCGTGATGCTGGTGGGCTCGAGGTGATGCTGAAATTGTTGGCGGACGTTCAAAATGAAACTTATCACGCTATGTTATTACATGCATTAACACAATTTGTGTACGACGAGGAGAGTATCGCAATAATGATCAGGAATGGTATTGTCAACGTGTTGGTAAACAGATTGAAACGAATGGTACTAGATAATAGATTGGAAGCTGGTGATGCGAGAAAGATCGATCCAACATCACGTAAACGAACAGCTGAAAATATGTCACCACCAACATATGTGACAATTGCAAATCAGATGAAACATAATCGTGCGAGTAGTGGCAGATACAGTTTGGATTTGCATACGAGTGATTGGAGCCCGTGCAGTGTTAGCAGTGCATGTTCTTCGCCATCCAATTCATCGCCAATGTCCTATTATACAATAGATGGTGCTAATGATGAAGACGACAATTACAGTCCAGTTTGTAGTGATGATGAAGATCGACTAGACGAAGATAGTACGACATTACATGAGGAAGCAGATTCATTGAACAGTTATGTATCGACAAATATTGGTAGAGAAGATGATGGTGGAATGGATAATGATGAGGAGTCATCGAAAAATGATTCGATGATGGAATTAAGTGAAGTCAATTTGCCACACATGTGGACATTGATTTTACTAACAAAACTCACGTTATCGAACGATCCAATCGAAGGATTGGCGCATCCTACAACCATCCGAGCACTCACAGCTTACATTGAAACATCAAAGAATTTCCGAGCACCATCGATACTGAATAGGATTATCAAAAATCATGTTTATTTTCTGCCATTGTTACTCCAGGGCTTCGTATTCGAAGCACAATTACTGAAAAATGCGCATGATTATTTGAGGAATTTATGCAACATTGCAGAGTCAGGAGGGGCTTTCGGGGAGCTTGCGGCGATATTATTACGTGGTCAGGAATCGCATAAATTAATGGTCGCAGTGTCAGTTCCTTTTCTATTGCGATCCAAAGAAAAACTTCGACAGCTCCTAAACGATTACGGTGGCTTGGACCTTATCTTTAGTCTACTTGTTGATGAAAAACATCTGCTCAATGAGAATTCAGTTTTATCTGTTTGTCAACTGGCTAATGCGCTTGGGATCGTGCCCGAAACATTGGAACGGCGCACATTTTCGAGTGATAGTCTGCGTGAGAATGATAGTTCATTGAGTCATTATGGGGAAAAAAATAATGTGGAAGATGGTGTCCAACCTCGAGGCATTGTAACATTCGAATTGGATGATGGTGGAACTGTAGATGTTTGCCGTCGGTTATTATGTATTAAATCTGAAGTATTTTGTGCTATGCTTGAAGGGAGATTTTTTGAAGCTGGCCTGAATCGAATACGCTTACCAAGTGTATCGAGGGAAGGATTTGCAGTTCTTTGTTTAACAGCCAGTGGTCGCTCATTTGATGACCGCGACAATGATGATTATGACCTGAAAATCGAAGCGCTTCTGGATGCTGTCTTGCTTGCAGATAAATTTTTGATGATTGATGAGTCAGAAAAGTTGACTGAGACATCAATATCACGATTGACCCATGAGAATTTGAATCGTGCTTGGAGTTGGGCGAGATTGAATGACTGCCGCGAATTCCAAACTTGTTGTGTGAAAAATTTTCTGACATCAAAGTTATCGCGTAATGATAGGCTTGGTACATTTCGTAATTTTGCCGCAAATCAAAATTTCAAAGAATTTTTGGATGATGTGAAAGACATTGTTACATCAGAACTTTCAATGAGAAATTGAGAGTACGGTGCTCATCCAGTGAGATGGAGTAAAACTGTAAATTGATAGTTAAAAAAAAACTGATGATGTGGGACTCCAACATTATGAATACTATTACAGATAAGTGACAATGTTGGTGGTAGTTTAAGTATCCCTTCCATCGTTGTTTTCTTGTTCAACCATATTCGACATCTAGTCTAGATAAAATCTCATTTTTGTATATTTCATTTCATATTCCCCGTTCTAATTATGGATATAGTTCTCCGAAGTAATCACCATGTACATTGTATATTCCTTGATATAAAAACTAATGTTATAATTATAACAAAACAAAAAATGTGCATAATCATGTTTCATTCCGGGTTTTCAATTTGAGTTGTATTGGCTCTGATGGTACTGCAATTAAATGTAATCTCATCTTAATTTGGTCAGCATTCAAACATTCAATTTCGAAATTTTTGATTAGCTGTTGGAAAATGAATCATATGCTTTTTCATTCATCCTGAAAATTTATCTGTAAGTAATTTAACAATTTCCATAGAGCTTTTACCTCACAAAGCGTCAATATCATTTGAGTTTCAGCTAATTTTTTGCCGATGCAACTTCGAGTACCCATGGCAAATGGTATGCTGGCAAACGCATTGAAAACATTATTGTATTGGCCATTTTCGTTTCTAACCCATCGGTCTGGTAAAAATTTATCGGGTTGTGCGAAATTTTTCTCATCTCTCCCACTCGAATAGATCGACAGTAAAATCAATTCCTGTAGCCCACAATAACAAAAGTCAAGTCTGAGGTATAGAATTGGAAAATAATTTGATTACTATAACAATTACGCCTTTCGAAACTGGATAATTTGCAATCATGCAGTCTTCTGGCAATATTCTGTTTATGAATGGAGCTGTAGGATATAATCTGAGTGATTCTCTTATAATTCCTTTTATGTATGGATCATTGATGATCGCACTCGGTTCAATCCCGGAAACTATTTTCACAGCATTTTCCTGAACCTCCGGATGAGTCGCTAATAGATACAATGCCCATAGAGTTGAGAATGCTGTCTGAATTGACAAAAAATTACAACATTACGAGTTTTTTCGTTGATGTGTTTCAATGGAAAAAAATGATAAGACGAAATGTAATCTTTACCGTGTCGCCAGCAGCCAAGATAAGATCCGCAATCAATCTACTGACGTCTTGCTCTTTGATACCTTCTTTTTTCATCATACTCATTAGACCGTCTCCTTCGAGACCTTTCATTCCCAACATCAAACACTGAATAATCTCGAAAACATTATCAAAAACCTGAACGAATTCTTGCCACACAGGCAATTTAAACTTCTGGACATATTTTACTGAAAGAACTGATAATCTTGCACTTAATTTGAATATTTTGTGTAATTTACGTGCTAGTTTCTTGATATTATCCTGATGGGTATCGATGAGTTTATAACTTTCCCATGTCGAACCCAATACTGTTGCAATCATCACTATGAACAAAAGTGTCAAGGTAATTTATTTACTGCATTTCTCATACAAGTTAAAATATTTATCCAGATGTTTGTTTTAGTCAGACCTTCAATAGACCACTGATATAATTGTCTTTCTAAATCTTCAATAATCCAATAATCTTTAATGTTGTGTTTCCATTTGTTGGCTAGTGTTACAGCAGCCTTTTGACAACTATGAATGTAAACCGAGCTTGCTAAATTGGGTACAAGCAAAAGACGGTTCATGATCCGTCGGAAATACAACCATTCTTCACCATCCCTACATTGAAATAGATATATATCAAATCATATTTGATACTGCTCATATTTCAGTTTTCGCCGATTTCAGTATGCATAGATGAAAAAAAAAATGTATTCATATGTGTATATAAATATTTGGGTAACTACATGAAAAGTAATCCGCGTGGACATTCATTCATATCGTTGTAAACCATCCAGGCTTCAGGGATAAAATGCCTAGGCGTGGGTCCTTCAAATTTAAATATTCTTCTGTATTCGTTTGGCGAATTGATGAATATTGCCGTAGTCGGGCCAATGTGATCTCTGTAAATTGGTCCCAATTCTTTGTGTTTGAGATCAACCCACTCATGTAAAAAGAGTGCTTTGTCATGAGAAACAAGTGAAATGAGTGACCGCATGAATGATGGTCGCGGACATTCAGGCATTGCCAATTTGGTATTGTCAACCACGATATTTTCATGAGAAAAACCCCGCGTATTATGACTATCTTTCCTTCTACCCTTTGTCACAAATTTCAGTCGGCTTCGTTGCGCAAACAATTTGCCGGTATTCATATTATAACCGTACATGATTATTCCGCTATTTATCAGTAATCGAAAATATGAAATATAATTGAAGTTGAGCGGCAGTCTAATGCGCTTGCGCTTACGATGCATAAAAAATTCAACTGCAAGTTCGCGGGAGTATCATAGGAAATGTAGAGCACGCACTGATCCCATGTATATTTGGTCCGATAAACCTTTATGTCACAACTCCACTTACACAATAAACTTCTTTTATGCCACGTTTCTCTCTTTTATACAGCTGCCTTTAGATGGAGTGAATATCGCCTTTGTAAATATCGCGGGATCTGCTTGGATATGTATAACATATGTGGAAATACTATAATTTGATCATAATTCACACACAGTGAATTAGTGCATAGCAACTGTTCGGAGGGCAAGCAACGCAAAGACGAAATTATTTCACGATGCTGGTTTATAATTATATCTCATCTATAAATAAGATTTATCATCAAACGACAACTGCAATGATTTGTTTTTCCTATCATATCTTCCAAATGATCGATTTAATATCTCATATTTTGGAATATGATCAAGCAACTGTACCAAATTTATATGATTTCAGATAGAACTTCACTGTCACTGTGATTGACGTTATTATTTACGACTATTCCTTCCTCATTCAACTATCGTTTGTTGACTTTTTCGGCAGTAATATGCGATGAGTGTAGATACAATGTACATCCATATATAATATGCCCCAGACTTTTGTGTATACATGATAATGAATACACTCGATGAATTCCCCATATGCATATATACATACCAACACATAGAGGTGTATAGGTATAGAGCTAGGTACTGATAAATGCTCACGAAATACGCAAAGGTAGTAGCATTTCGCGCAGTTGTCTGTATGTTGCTGTGCATGCTTCGTTGCAGCATAGAATTCTCTTGAGAATGCACGAAACTTAATTCTTCACTCATATAACACGTTTCATTTATCATTCTAGAAGATAACCAATTTTCAAGACAAATGTTCAGTACAATTATTCAAAAGTGATATCCCATATATGCATTCATATACACATATATATTCATACATTTGCAGAAATAGGTATTTATCTACGTATATTCATGTGAGTTCATTTCTTTACATTCTACACCCATATCAATTTGCTCAATAATTTAGTCTTTTCACACACGATTATGCTTTCACCTCATCATTCCAATTTTGAGGTTATAAATGCATCTCATATGATCGAACGGTGTGAAAATTTACCGGTTAGAACAAATTATCATGTTTCTTTCCACTATCTCGAATAATTGCGATCAAGATCGCTTGATGAAACGATAAAAGGATAAATAGCTGGTTCTTAATCTACACTTTTTTTTTAATGACTAGTGCGAGAAACGGACTTCAACTAAGCCAAATACTGAAAGGTATTGAGAAATAGACAGGAATATTTTTGATTGTGTTATATTAGTGTAATATGGTCTATTGAATAAGTATACATGATGCTGTTGATGAACCATAGAATTTTGAAGCATATTTGACAGTTTTAGAACTTCAAATAATTTTGTTCTTAACCAACATTTGGCATATTAGTGAGTTTCACTCATCGGAAACATACGTTGACGCAGCCGCCGAAACAGTTCGACAATTCTATGGATATTAGAATACTGTACACTTTCCTACTAATACGGAAAATATTGCTATATCTAATCAAAAATTCTTCCAATTCGGCAATTAGAGTGTTTCGAGTGATAGGGAAAATAATCTACAATATTGAATTAATGCTCCGATTGATAAAGTGACACTGCAATATCCTGTTGATATAGAATTACTAATGCATATATAATTGATTATTATGGTTGTTTAATTGTACTATCTGTCATTACACTTTTCTTGTCAATCATATTCATTAGTTTCCGTTAGATCTCATCGTTCGAGACATTATTTTCGATTTCAGTGGTTATGATTTTCGAGAGATAGCCAGCAAGTTTGTTTTCACGTTATCTCATAAACATTTTTCATGCATGAAATGATCTTGTTATCACGAAATAATATTGTAAATAAATTAGACTTCATACTGCTTTACATACGGTGGCATTGACAGTGCCACTTTGTTTCTATTTGATTCTGATTTTTTCATTAATAGTTAGAATATCATCTAGGCAACGAGTGGAATATTGGAATTTCAGTCACATTAGTGTTTCTTCTTTCTTATCGGAAATGAATTTTCCGGAATTAAATGGGTGGAGAGAAGGGAGATGTTATCATGAATGTGCTTTTTTGCTTGCAGTGATTAGATGATCAATCATACATAACGTATCGTTCGAGTCAAGCCTCATTAATTTTGGAACTGGACTGAAACATTCCTAGAGATAGTTGCAATATAAAGTTTCATATTGATTTGGTACATAAAACACATAACAGAAAAAAACTTCCCGAAGCGGTCAGTCAAGCAAACAATGGATGTTGATGAAGAATCATGTTTGAAAGATTGGGATGATCTGACGCAGGATTTCAAAGACCTTGAGGTAAGTGTTATTGCCATGACACATCCACGGTTTTGCGTTGCAGTATCGATTCTAAAACACCTCATTGAAGGCTGCCCATGGTTTTCTTTTTCTTGAGCGGATTTCTAAAAGTAAATGATTGAGAGATTGGTTTTGTGTGTTATTGCTGTATGTCCTGAAGAAAATTTATTGTCACAAATATTAGACTATCCAATAGAGAGGAGTTGGAATGAAAAATGTATGGGTACTACATTCTGGAAGAAGCACAATTGTCGTTCGAAGAGTTTTATCGAGTGCACAACAAATGTTTGTTACCTGATATCCGGTTTAGGACAATTCTTCATGGGGTTCAAAGTAGCTATTACACTGCATGATTGTTCTTATGAAACAATTATATTCCACATAAAAATGCAATATGCTCCCTACTGATACGTCACATGTTTGAATAATTTATATGCCCCATTGTGCTCAAAGTATTTAATTCAAACATTTCTGCGATTCCCTTGTTCAATTTGATTTTAGACTTTCCTACTTTTCTAACTTCATTTTACAGTCAATCAACCGTGAGTATGTCGCAAAGCTAGCCGAAATCAGTGAACTGCAAGCAAAATGCCTAAACGGGATATCGCATCAGCGATATCGCATGGGAGTAATCACCAAATCTTTGAAACAGTGAGCATTTTTTATTCTCTCATCTAAAAATTATAATATTTTCACGAATCAATGGATAACCGAATTTGGAACTCCGTATGTTCAGAATGAAAGCCTATGACACCCGACAAAAACTTGGTAAAGACATGCAAAGACGAAATGATCAACTGCATGAAATGGAGCAAACATTGCCAAAATCCAACGGCACATATTTATCGATTATTCTTGGCAGTGTGAATGTTTCCATTCTGAACAAAAATGATAAGTAAGTTCCGATGGTTAAATACTTAGAATAACGGACTTGGGTCTATCAAACTAGAGCAGTTTCGCTCTCCACTAAGGAATAAATTCGTCTTCTTTCGAAAACTCATGAATCATGAGCAATCGTGTGGCAGGACATACGGTGATCGCCATGGCGAAACTGTTTGGTGTAGATTTTTCAGAAAATAACCTTGCGGAATGATGATTTCTGCGGGGAAATAGTTCGCGTGATCATAGATGGATTATGTTATCATTATTGAACTGTATGCACTGCTTTCACTTCATGCCGTGCTAAACTTCGACATGGAATTGTGTATGATTATTAGTTCATGAAGCGAAATCTAAAATTATATATTGATTATACATAATTCAACAGGTTCAAGTACAAAGATGAGTATGAGAAATTTAAACTGGTCCTGTCAGTTATTGGTTTCATCCTTTCTGTTGTTAATTTATTCACCAACGTGCGGTAAGTTAAGGCAGGGAGTATGGGATTACTGCATATTATATGCTGTCTAAATAACGAACATGAAATGATGTTATTCATTCCAGAACACTTGAGTTGAGCTTCATGTTCCTATTGGTGTGGTATTATTGTACTTTGACGATACGTGAAAGCATTTTAAAGGTCAATGGGTCACGTATCAAAGGTTGGTGGCGATTCCATCATTTTTTATCGACCGTTGTGTCGGGTGTCCTCCTCGTCTGGCCAAATACTGAACCATGGTATGTGTTTCGTGGACAATTTATGTGGTTCAACGTTTACATAAGTGAGTATAGATAAGAGAAAGATATTCTGATAGATTACATCGAATAAAATGAATCGATGTCGAAAGCAAATAATTGCAAAGTATTTATCACAATGATATTATGCCACAGGTTTTGTCCAATATTTACAATTCCGTTATCAACGAGGTGTTTTATATCGATTAAAAGCACTGGGCGAACGTCATAATATGGATATAACGATTGAGGGCTTCCATTCGTGGATGTGGCGTGGTCTTTCATTCCTGTTTCCTTTTCTATTCATTGGATACTTTTTCCAATTGTACAATGCTTATACGCTTTATCGTCTTATTTCGCATCCAGGTGCAACGTGGCATGTATTCGTATTAAGTGTTATGTTTCTTGTTTTATTTCTCGGTAATACAATCACTACCATACTCGTCATTCCACAAAAACGGAAGGATCGATTTACGAGTAGTTTATCAAGTTTATTGGCATTTAAATCGGATCGTAATAAAAATTCGTCGTCAAAAGAACAAATCCCGTCCCAACCTAAGCATGACACATTGGCGGATAGGGATGATTCTGATGACAAAAAGGTTCACTAGATCTTTATAGGCAATTGAATTTCATTTTTTTAGCTATATTACTTATGTTATACATTTGTGGGTATATTGGAACAGTGAGATTCAATACTGATGATTACATTAGAGCAGCGGGTAAATAACTTTATACAGTTGGGGATGAGATTGGTTTTTTATACCGAATCGTCATGCACTTAATGACGGAGGTTTGTGTGTAATGATAGTTCGTGGGAAATTAACTTAGATATTGTAATGTGAGGAAGTACGCGTAATATCACTGTCTTGGTGGATAGTCGATATCAAAAATCGTAATTCAATTAAGTAAATCATATATTGGACTATTTTAAAACCAAATTTTTATACTTGCACCCTTGTTCGCATATTCCGTTGTATTCAATGTGTCTAATAATTTATATAGACGTATTTTCTGTTCTTTTCAAACGGCACTACATATACTGTATGTCATAATTAATATGGGAAATGAAACGACTCAATAAAAAATGAACCGTTGGGAAAAACACTGCGCATTTTAATTGTAGTAAATTCCCTAATTTATTGATGAGGTGGAAACACTGGATGAGGTGATATTCGATGAACAAATATGTGTCAACAATTGTGGAAATTACGTTATTATTCGACGTTATTAACTCATTCATTAAGATCATTGGCGCCCATACAATCCAATTTGAACGATCAGTTGCTTGAATGGAATTCATCTGGGTAATGAATACACGTATTAGTTGTACAAAAATACTGTTTGGGTTTTTTCGTATACCGCAATGTATTCCGCTTGGTGGAATGCATTCCAAGATCATGGTAAATGTTTATTCTGATATCGCGTTCGATGATTTTTCCTTGCAAAATATGGAAATTCCCTATTAAATAAACTGGACAGTATTTACATTACTTCAAGGACTGGGGACGATGAGAATTTAATGATCGTATTTCCTGCGGGTTTCATGTCTATTCTCTTTGTATAACTCTGATGAACTATCAACTAT
Source organism: Meteorus sp. PSUC_FEM 10030008 (assembly GCA_018881525.1). Lineage (NCBI taxonomy): Eukaryota > Metazoa > Arthropoda > Insecta > Hymenoptera > Braconidae > Meteorus > Meteorus sp. PSUC_FEM 10030008. The sequence goes on from JABMBR010006002.1 coordinate 11,138, forward strand.
TGCTTTTATATAGAAATACATGTATTTCACGATGGAAGATTAGTCTGTGTCGACAGACTTGTCATAGAAAAGAGTTCCCCCCCCCTTCCTTTTCTTATAGCGTGTAATCGAAATTTGGAATATATTGAGAGAAATAATTTAACTATTAAGTTATGATAGTTGAGGAAACCCTCATTGTATAAGATCTCAGCGTCTGGTCACTCTAGGGAATGTTTGTATTATAAATTTCAAGAATGGGAGACCACAATCAAAGAATAATTGTTGAGCTGCTTACTCGTGGTAAGATTCTGAACAGTAGTTCGGGCGACAGTGATAGGAGATAGTTTTTGAGCGAAAAACCCCATAATGACTCAAGATTATTCATCATCTGGTAGAAGATTAAAAGTTGGGACTGGTATACCGCTCACGTGGGCATTACCCGGGGAGGAGAGTATGGTACATCTGTATTTTCTGGTGGTATCAGGAGGGCTTGTCTACCCCACATGAAATAACCAACAGGAGAATGAAATTTCTACCATATGCCATAGCATCTTAGATCCATATGATATACACGCCATATAATATCACTTGGATTGATTCAAAGTTCCTGCAAATCCACTGGCGTAAACAGTGGACGCTGACTATTAATTATTTTAAAAAGTTATATGCCAAAAATTTGCTCACAAATTGCTCATTCCAAACATAGAATTGCTCCGCCGCTATAACTTATCGTTAATTGATTGATCGTAATTACAAAATCAAAATTTAATTCACGGTTATCTCTTAATTATATGCACTTATTTTTATCATAATTGGAGTCAAAAAGTTGCTCTCCTTTTTTCCTAACAGTGATGATAATTTTTTTTTGCAAAAAATGATTTCCATCAATTAATAAGATCAATAA
>JABMBR010006003.1:0-12014 GCA_018881525.1 Meteorus sp. PSUC_FEM 10030008
TATATATATATATATCACGAAATTGTATGACTCACGTTGTATCTCAAAGTTTTCATGCTGTTATGAAAGAAGAGGTGGGCGTTTTCATCTTCAGGTTCGCCAATTTGATATACCACGCCACATTCGTTACATTGTGTAGCTCCAAAACGTGTTTGACCTGCATCTAATTGGAATTGACGACTGCCACCGTTAATTTTTGTTGAGAGTTGCCAAGTAGCTGGTCTCTTTACACCACGGTTTCGATTCTCATCAAGGTTCCTAAACCCATGCAGATGTTCATGTCATTCAACATTGTAATGCAAGCAACTGAAAACTTACCCAAGCACTTTAGTTGTGTATCCCTTCTCAAATAATGGAAATAATTTTTTCGTGTTTGCGTTAGTCTCATGATGCGAATCTGAGCCAAGAAGATCTGGAGTAGTATTTATGATGAAATTGGGGTCTTTGATATTCATAGACGAGGTCATCGTACTCAGAACACTTGCTGGTGATAACAGCATATTACTTGAAATGTTCGCAGACTTCTTTGGTGATTGAACATTAGCTTGAGCAGAGATTAACGGCTCCAGGGTATCATACTCATCATCAGCCCAGTCATCTTCCAATACTTTCAAGATGCCAGCAACGTTGTGTTGATTGATTGATGCATCGAAAGAAGGGTCACCCACTGTCAAATCCGTCGCATCAAATGAGGTATGGTCTAATTTCGGTTTTTTATTTACATGTCGGATCGGTCCGTTCTTGCGATGCAAGGCGAATCTGCCATCGGATACCTTTAATTTTATGTTTCCATTGACTGTTATTGTGGCAGCTTGTTGCGTCTGAATGGTTCGGTTAGTCTTGAAAAAGCGTTTATTCGGATCACTAACTGGCGAAGGTTGTCGCGGAAGTGGTTGTTGTGATATTGGAGTCGGAACAGTCGGTGAAAGAGTAATATTTTCATTTTCAGGAAAGTTATTTTTCGCTTCACTTATCGATTGATTACTACTTCGTGGAGGAGTGACTAATGATTGACGTTTTCTTTTCATTTTTGGGCGTTTTATGCCGTGACGAACCCCAGCATTAATTTCACCGAATTTCTTCTTTTTAGTTGATCCAGCTGAACGTCTATGATGTAAATTAGAAGGTAAACTATGACGTTTAGTAATGTGTATCTCCATTCTACGCCGACCAGGACCAAAAGGATGACATTTTGCAGCAGTAGTTTGATTATAAAATGATTTGGTACTCAGGGTAGTGAGCTTCGGTATTTCATTTTCCTCATCTTGGAATAGCGATGCGCGAGCTTTGGAAGTCGAGTATCCCTCGTCTTTTTTTATCAACTTTGTGCTATTGATACAAGATGAATCATTAACATGTCCCATCGTGGCATTACTCTTTCGTTCTGGTGAAGATTCTTCGCTTGAATCAAAAGCACAAACAGACTTACGTCGATGCAACGGTGGAACAACAATTTCCTTACATACGGAACCTAATGGCGTTATCAGTCTTCGTTCTGAGAAATTTTCTTTCAGTGGTGTATTACAGATACTGTCCTTTGGAGGTGTTTCCGGCACGATATCACTCATGAATGATTCAAGCTCAGTTTGAGTTGGACTCATTGGAGTATAGTGAGCTGCATTCTTTCTATTCGGAGAGGAAAATGATGTCCTCAATGAGTTGGGGAAAATTCTTCGACGAGGGGAAGAACGTGCGTCGCGTGCAAGTTTTTTCAAGGAACTAAAAGGCGAAAGTCCGGAAGTCTTCTGGCCCGATGAAGTAACTCGTAGCCGATCCCATGTGAGACCTAATACCGGTGACGATTTTTCTGGTGTCGTGAAAGTCGAATCATATTCTTGACCAGGTGAACTTTCATTGGCACTATTATCCGTGATATCTAGTGGTGACATTGGCCCCAAATCGGATTCTTCACCCGATAACGCATCATCTTGCTTTCTCGTATTATCCACTCGAAATAAATTTCTCTTGCTTGAAGAACCGGTAACGCTGAACAATTTTTTGTGAACACGTCGTGGTGTACAAAGTGAATATCCATGTCCACTGTCACTCGACGACATTGTTGGAATTTGTCAAGTTTCCTAGAGAACTGGAATGAAACGTGAATGAATTCTCGATTCTGATTATCAGCAATATTACAGATGAACATAACGACAACCATTACTGCCATATTCCTTTGTTCTGATGTGTATTATTCGTGTAAGAAATAGATGTATAACAAATACGTCATGGTGAAAAGATGGTAATTGATAATGTGAACTTTCAGTAAATTAAGTGAAAAACTTGGCGTTTAGAGAACAGTTAACCAAAAGTATGACAGACGTACTTTCATGATTGTGCAATGACATTGGATTTTACAAACCTTAGCCGCACTCGGAAAGGAAATGATCACAATTTATTGAAACCCAACTTCGATCAAACACATCTATCTTGCGTGAATGTAAATATTTTACGTTTGATGCCGGAAAATATTTTTCAAACTCTGAATAAGTTTCATTCATCCAGCTCCCAATGCACCTGGTTACGGTTTGTAACGGCTATTTTCCCTCAATTTTCGAACATTGTTCCCAACTTTATAGCGCTATCGTTCGGCCCAAACAGTTTATCCACCATTCACTCAGTCGATCACACATGAAATCGAAGGCCTGTAATGGTGGCGAGGTGGCATCTGTAGGAGCGCGATAATACAACTTATATATTCAAATTACAAGACGTGTATATATCAAAGGCCATGGTATTTGTAGTATGGAAAATTAACACCAGTTATATATGCTTACATCCATCACATCCATTTTCCTAAAATTTATAAATTTATGAATATATTCATCACAACTTGGGAAATTCGCGACATCCAAAATAATTATACAAATAGACTCTAACCTTAGATGCTATTGACATCTGTATCTGAAGAACTCAAACTACATTTTGTGTCGTCGGCAAACTCGAAATCTGTGTTGCTGTAGATGTTTTGTATTCTTCGTTATCGGATATGATCATTAGCTTTATTCTTCGGAATACATAATCGACACATGTGTTCGGGAATCAACAAATTTGAATTTCACATCCGCAACTATCAATGTTCCTATATATCAAAGCTATGAATTATCATGAACAAGACTGTGAATAACCGATTACTTCTAGTGCAATAATAAATGTTTCTCCAACTAAAGATCATTCACATGGGTGTAGAGAGTCTTTTTTCGATTTTACACAAGTTTTTTCAAATGTTACGGAACTTCACTCACGTTGATAGCTGATGTGAGATGTTTTATGATATCTGTAATGATTCATGGCGAAAGATGATTTCAATATTACCATTTCCACATCACTACCGACGATGATGGACCCTTCTCTCGTCGATAGCTCGGTATCAGTCTGCATCCTCATCTGTGTACTCTTTATATTTATTTTATCATGGTTCAGCATTCAAGTCTATAGTGCTCTATAGTCAAAACATCGTGTCTCGTCGGATTCTGTTATATTTTCTACCAGTCTGTTGCTGTGTGGGGTGCAGTGGTGGGGTCGTGCCGGAATATGTTGCGATATGATTAGTCATTTGTTCCTTTTGTTCATTTCTACCTTATGAGATTGTTTCACATCGAAAAAAGCATCTGAAAAAAAATGAAGAGCTGTTTTTATTATCGGTGGAATAGAAGTGTTATAAGTGAAATTGGGTGTTGAAGTGGGCAGTTCCACTTCCCACTGCGAAACTCAGCGTCTCTATCATAAATCGCGACACCATTACTGCGAAGATAATATTATTGTTTGCAATTGACACCGACCACTCCAAGAAGAGGATACCATGGCACTTTCTGCCCAATGGCTCATGACGGGACTGTTGATATTCGCAATTTATGCGGACGTTAATTCGTTCTCATTAGACTTCAGTGACATTCGTGAAATTATCGGATTCAGTCGTGAAATTTTTATGGGATCTTTAGAATCATTAAATTATATTCGGAATTATGGACGGGAGGATGATGAATTGAATTTCCCTTTCATTAAGAAAACAGAGGAGCGACTGCTACGTAAAATAACTGATATCGATCATCGACTGAAAAACATTGAGGAACAAATCGATCAACGAGCTGTTGATATTGTTGATGTAATAATGATGGAATTACCCAGGCGTGAAGAACTTGCTGAAAGTCTCAGAGACTTGGATCGTCATTTAGAATATGTTGACGATCTCTATGAAATATTTTTGAATTATTCCAATTCATCAGTCGCAAACTATACCGACTACACCAGAATTAATTTTGCTAAAAAATGTGTAGATACAGGGTCCGAATCTGTTTCACGTATTATGAAGTCAATTCATCGACTGGTTCTTCAAAAAAGTTTTGTACAGTTAAAACAAAATCTTTTTCTTCAACTTGCCAGTCCTGCACACAAGGTAAAACTCAACGCATCTCATTTTCCTCTCTAACATAGCAGCTATCTCCAAATTATAATGTACTCAATATGACAATTGATCAATGATAGTTGGTATCATTCTCATAACTACCCAACTCATGCAGTTCTTACTAATAGAATAACGGAGTCAGCATGAATAATGATGAGAGTGCATGATCGGGAGGAGGGTCACGTTGCACAAAGCGGGAGAGGGTATAAGCAGTGAGTGGGAGAAACGGCAGAAAGCAAATCGCACCACCAGTTGCACAGTTCTCTGCATGTATACGTGTTGTTCTCTTTGTTACAGCATCTGAAACGTGACTGAACGTAGTTGACAAGTGTTTTTGTCTTTCCATATTACCACAAAGTAGATCAAAAAATACTTTTGAAAATTCGCACCATAATCACTTGAATACTCTATTCTTGCCAAGTGGATTATGTGATTTGCTTGATTTTTCTGGATCGACAGACAGTGTGGAGCTTGCTTCGGTACACACTGATACGGAAAATTATTGAACGTATTTGCAGTTAGGAATTCAGAAAAATCAATATTTCGTATCGCTCATGCGCCTATGCATTCAATTCGATACGAGAAATATAAGGCTGTCATTAATATCCAATTGGTTGTTGAAAACATACATACTTGTGTAAAAGTGTGACGTCGCAAAATTTTCCCAGGACAATTAATGATCACATCCGTTTGTTAGTAAGAGGGATATTAGCTAGCTGGTAGGATATGTTCGAATGGCTACACTGCTCAATCATATGAATCATAATCGTAAATAGAGTTTGTAACGAGCAACTCAAAACATTTCAAACAGAATATTCGAAACATGGCGAGGTCACACGCATTCATATTTTTACTGGTTGTATCTACGACATTGGCAGTGGAAGATGATTTCTCTGTTATCGACAAATTGCGCTGGGATTTATTGCAACTCCGGGATTATTCTATCAAACAACGTGAGGGTAGAGACGTAACTCAAACGTATAGAGAAATTTTTGATATATACGCAGATTATGCCGATAAAATAAGTAATGTTGCCTTCATTACTGGTAAACGGCATTTCAATTCGTTAACTTCTTTATGGCCATGGGCAATGATGCAAAAAGATATGAATATAATCGATGGAATGTATTCCAATTATTTACAATTGTTGCATCGTTCAACGCTCAATATTGAACCGATAAATATAACACGATGCTTGCAATTCGCTGATGTTATATTGAAACATCCCAATGTATCCATGCCAGTAGCACTTCGGCACATATCTAGCATCATCATTGAGCAGGACTTATTTATTCTAGCTTACAAGGTGAAAGATTATAATTGTTTCAAACAATTGAACGAAAATTGGACAAAAATCTATGTGAATTATCCATTTCCTTTGTTTCAACGATATTGTTGTTGTTAATCACACCTTGATCCATTTATAGGAAGCTGAAGCACGGATATGCAATGAAAAACAGTCACCTCAACAGCTTTTGTACAATTTGTATAGCCTCATTGTACTGACTGAACTTCGGGGATATGCAATGATGCAGTTTTCCTATACGGTCATACATGAACACGAAAAGGGTAAAAAATAATATACCATCCTGATGGTACACTGAATCATTTTCTGAGGAGCTATCTTGAACACATCTTCTTGAACAAAACCAAACATTTTATCCAAAAAAACTTTTAGGAATGAATAATTTCACGGCAGAACGTGATGAGATCTATAAAGATCTTAAATCAAGAATTCAAGAATCACTGAGAGCAGTTAAAGTGGCAATGGCGTTCGCACCTAGGGATTTATGGAGATGTGATCCTAGTGAACACGAAAAGGGTGACGATAGCATCGAATCGCCTGACAATGAAGAGTATCATTTGATATTAATACATTTTTGTCGTTTCTAGATAAAACTTACATAGAACTGACGCAATTATTCCAAGGTTATATTGTGAATGAAGTAGATTTGAATCCATCGAAAACGTGCCGGGAAAACTGCGGTTACTATTCATATACAATAGTTCATGGCTGTTATGATAATTTGTATTGCTCACAGCAACGTCGCTGTAATGGAAAAGTGCTCAAATGTCAATATATTGATTCTGACATGTGGATTTGTCCGTCGGTGAGCAATTTATGATCTGGTTAATAAATTTTTGATGGATGAGTCACTGGAATTACTAATGGTTCACATAATTGTTGGTTCGGGACACCGATGAATCAGAGGGATAGAGATCGGCGGTACGAATATATCGAATACGAAAATGGGAAAATATTTGGCAAAAAGGGAACGTGTACAAGACCAACAACAAAAGTTGATAGCTGGTGGCGTTGGCTATTTTGGCATTGCAGTTATTGCATGTGTTATTGCGATGATTTCAGTTCTAGTTCCGATCGTTATTTCAACTTACGAGAGACTACTTCTGACGTGACCAACAATAAGTAAGGATTAGTCATGGAATTGACTGTTTAAAATTCCATAAAATACTACATGTAGTTCTCATCAACTTCATTTATATTTTCAGAGTAATCACTGGATTGAGATTAGTCAAAGTCAATCAGATAGTACATATTCAAATTCAAGAAGGCAGACTTGCAGAACGTGCAGTCATCCTCAACTCGAGTGTCTCGTGGAAACCTGTTGATAACTATTCAAGAACGGACGGTGGTATATTGAATGAACACGATTATCATACACTTACGTGGGAGAAACGAGCAATAGACTTGGATGATTTGACTGCACCTGCAGAGCATCTACTAACTGGTGGGTTATTCATGAACAAATTCATTGACAACCGAGTATGAACCTTTCTGCAATATCTTTCCAATTACTTCATGTTATTGAATAATTTCAGGTGTGAGGTTCAGAATGGTCGGTGCACATCTAAATTTTGAAATACGTGTAACGCCTTTCAATTTTACTACAGGATTATTGATCAGGCCATTAGAGAGAAGCACATGGTTGAGCAATGACAATACCGATTTTAATGACTATGGAAAACGGTAAATCATTCATTGTACTTGCAGTAATCGTTTTTAGATTATTATGAATTAATAACACCAGATTCCCTCTTCAGAACGGAATATGTTATAAATAAGCCCGACATACCCACGCGTGCAGGTGCTTCTACAAAGCCAGATTCCAAAACAAATCAATTTTTAAATTTTGGACCGACGGATTTAGAAAAAGACGCTGCGCAAACAACTGTTCCTTTCTTGGATTCGCAACCGTTGGAGACCAATCCACCTTTTCCTTTGGCTGGCGCTGGAATTTTCCACAAGGGACGTAGCGGGTCTGGGGGGTATGTCGCATTGAAAGTTATGACGTATGATTTTACAAGGCATTTACGCGCTGAGTTACCTGTTACTCCGGTACTGAGCGGTCAAAATGAAATCCCTGCCGAAAAAGATTTTTAATGATACACATACTCAATGAATACTAACGCCTAAGGTACCAGTGGTATAAATACGATCAACAATATCAGTAGAGACAATGTATCCAATGTTTTTTTCGAACATACAAGGATATGGGTGACAACATGAACATGTACTCCGAGAATTTGACGCAATCTTGCTCCATGAGAATTTGACCGAGCATATCCGATGAAGGAGACCCCGATTGTGTAAAGAATATAAATGTGTCGACTGATACCAGAGTGTTTCCTATCTGATCTGAGGGGGGTGAGGAAATGTGTTGTAACCCAGAAGAACCTTGCGGTTATGCCTTATACATCTTTTTTCTACAAGATCTTTTATGCAAATTTACGAATCTATTTCTCCATATATTAAATGTGGAATGAATTAACTTATGTAAGAAAATTTTAGTAATTATATACGATGATTTTTCAAAAACCAGTGTACACAATTTTTACTGCATCAGACTTACCTATTTTTGCAATAGTAGTTCATAGAGTGGTGATACTTCTCTAGTTTTTGCCGCTACACATGAGAGTCGCTTGTCATTACTGAAATCGCAAATTTTGTTACAAATGATAATGATGACTACCCATGCGTATGATTCTCATCACACTGTACAAATCGAAAGCAATTTGAATTCTACTCCTTCCATGACAATATGACTTACTTCGTGATTTGAGGAGTATAAATGTCATTACCCATTGTAAGCTTATCTTAGACCGTCATGAGGCAAATGTGACGGAATAAAATGTAATTATCTCAAGGACTAATATGGTGTTGTAATTTTCCATCGAATAGTTACAATATCTAATATAAGACAGTTATTGCTACCTTCTTATTTCCAATTTTGTGAACTCGTCTTTTCAATGCTTCAATGCTCTCAACAATTTCGACTCCAGTGTCACGAATATTACCGAAGTGGGAAAATAATTTGGAAAAGTCACTACGGTATGTCAGTGTGAATAGAGAAATATTATGCCTCCTGTATCTGAGGTCTAAACTTTGATATGGTCAGCTAACGAGCAGCTAAGTCCAGTATTGTCTGGCTCAACATTCACCTCTTTGACAATGCCATTGTCTACAACCATTGAGAAACGTTTGCATCGGGTTCCACCGAGTACAGGCAAGTCCATGGAGACATCCAGGGCTTTTGCAAATTTAGCATTTGTATCAGCAAGCATCCGTATCTGCATCGACAAATTCAATATGAATATAAGTCACTATATCCATATCTCTCTATGAAATCAATGATTACCTTGCCTTCAGCACCTTGATCCTTTCCCCACGCACTCATGACAAAAGCATCATTGACACTAACACACACGATTTCATCGATGCCTTTAGATTTCAATTCTCCAGCCTTTTGTATGTATCCAGGAAGATGAGTCTGGCAATGAGATATTGCGTAAAAATCGAATATATTACGACAGAATTTAGTTATTTTCAAAATATTCAAATCGGATTTGGATAATACCTTAGAACATCCAGGAGTGAATGCACCCGGTACTCCGAAAATAATTATTTTTTTCCCGGCTGCAAGTTCAGCGATGTTGACCTTGTTGCTAGGTGCATTTTCATATAGATCGACCGCCGGGATCGAATTACCAACCTTATCGTGAATAAAATAATGCATTATTGTATTGAATTGGAATATCGTTGAATACGTGGAATGCGAATGCCATTTTAGAGATGAAAATGAGAACAGAATGGTGAAAAAGAGAGAAAAAAGCACGTACTGCAATAACCATGTTGTTCGAAGATATGTGAATCTGTCGCTTCAGATATGGGAACGACAAACGTCCGGCAATGCCAATGGCACGACTGATATGTCGAGTCATTTGTTATAGTATTGATTCTGAATAGAGATAGAAGGTTAATGTATTGCGTGTATATCAATGTTGGGGAAATGCAAGGTATGCAATCAAAAAACGTTTAGGGACGTTGAGGAGTGAGTACTGGATTGTTGCAGGTTCCACTCTGCGTGATCTGACGCAGTAGTTTTCAACATGTTACATAAAGTACCCGCTTGTTTTTGAGGCTAAAATGGTCTTGGTGGCAAACTTCATTAACATTATTTGAATTGCTGATTGTCGAGTGGCCATATGAATTCATCAATCGTGTTCGCAACTTTGAAGTAATATAGCGAATGCTATTCTTTGATATGTCAATAATTTCGTGAATCATTTCAGAGTATATATTTTTTTTTCATCAGTTGGCAGGGATCAGCAGGTTTGTGGAAAACGTTATTCGCCTATCAACTCACGGGCATGCGTGATCATTCGAATCAATTAAACATTATGAATTTAAATATGCAATATCTATGAATTGATCGACTGCATCTTCCCTTGAACGATTTATGATCTATTGAATTCATCTGGAATTCGGAAAATTTGATGAATTTAATATACTCGTCTGCCAGGATTAAATTGGTGGATTTGAATCTTCGCATCAGAATGTGATCGGTTTTATTGCATTCTTGTCAACCGATTGATGGTAATTCAATGATGGTAATTTCAATTCGATGAGGAAGATGGCGGAAGTGTTGATTTTCAAAAGTAATCGGATCATTCTCCAATTCGAGCTGCATTTGAGTTCTTTCGAAGATATAATAATATGATGCCCGGCTTACACTTCCAAGAATTCTATCGATTAAACTTTTTTCGGATGAATTTGTGATAGTTCTCATCTTTGGTGCATTGCAGTCCGACTGGATGATGTACAACAAGCATTGCTTCATGCTACTTCTTCAGACCAAAAAGCATCAAGGAACGAAAAATGAATTTTTTTGAAGATGATGTAATATGATCGGTGTGCTATATAAGGGGTTGAAATCGGGAATTACATTTCAGTATCACAAAGTTCGGTGAGTCCTTTTTCTATCGTACATTTTTTCTTTCCTTATTGCATTATGAACCCATCACGTTTAGGAGGAGCTCAATCGCATCCGGGCCATTAGAGGCGGCCCCTTTTGGAACTTGCCACAAAGCCCGTTCACCGTATTAGAAATAATATCCGTATTTATATGAAATTAAAATATCCAATTTCAAAATATTCCGAACACTATTTTATCAATATTAGCTCCAGCCTTTCATTTCTCGCCCCCCGGCTCATTTGTGTATATATAAATAGGTAAACATAATAATGCAGATGTATGGTATCAAAATGGTGATTCATGAATATTCAGATGGGTGTCAAACAAGGCTTCTTTGGTAGCGCGCACTTTCGGTTAAAATTGGCTTCGCAACCTCATACACGATTGCATTAATTTTTATGTAACCAGGTTTGTCGCCATCACGTCATACTCTTTCAATTGACACAATAATCCTTGACAATGTTTTATATGAATTACTAACTTGATTACATACATTCGATTGCATTTACTAGGTCTCTTGATGAACATACCTCAGCTGTGTGACACCCACTCCCATAATTCACAAGTACACATCATGTTTCGACTTTCATTTTATGTATCCGTCCATTTCAAATTTCATAATTTTCATTCGCCATTTTATCTCACAATTCTATATCTATGTTTGTTGCGATGAGCAATAAAAATAATTTACATCACGTTAACGACAAAATACGATCAAAAGGGATATGCGACTGCCAATTATAAATTTGTCATGATGTCAGAAAGTTCATGACAATCTCGCTGAATCAGTGAGCAGTCTTTCACTTTTGATGTCAACTGTGCTCCGCCAAATTGTCACCATGGAGTGATATTACTTGCTGATGGTAAACTTGTCTTTAACATTTCAGTACAACATACACCATGAAATATTGAATGATATGTGAAATTCTTGCTTTCCTTCTCTTTACACTGCATTCGGTTTCACTTGTAGTTACCCTGTGGATTTCTTCAGAGACACGCAACAACTACGTACATGCAAACAAAACGATGAAGTTACAACGTGAAAGAAAAAATGCACTGTTGCATCATACTACAGTATATGTGTGTGTGTATACTGTCATGATATAATTTAGTAAACAAGCCGGATGGTGAGCTTAAATCGGTTACTGTTACTTCAGTTTAATACTCGTCACGTGTAAAGTCGGATTAATATTGGCTGTATACCTCGACATTGTCAGAGTAATTATTTATAATCCCCAAGTCATATCGTATATACGCAGAGGTATTGATATCCTCAAAAAATATTGTGACAAAATAGTCCGAGTTCTTACACACATACGTATATATATATATATATA
>JABMBR010006004.1:0-12014 GCA_018881525.1 Meteorus sp. PSUC_FEM 10030008
TTATTATTATTATTACAATAAACTTCAATATATAAATAATATAGAAAGTTCGTGAGGGTCGAACTTGCATGAACAATACTAAGACTTCCTCAGCCCAATTGGTTGGAATATGTTGGAAAACGCAAAATATTAATCGGATTTCAAAAAGGATTTGAATTTTGTGATATGAGCTTCGAATTAATGAGAGCCAACTGCTGTAAAAAAAAGCTGTCGTGAGAGCGTCGATCACGCACCTATCGGACAACTGTGGAATTAAAAACGCCTTGAATTCCCCATAGATACACCGTGGAAGATAATACATATATGAGAATTCTCTATAGAGAACGAGAAATAGAATCCCCTGTCCTAATTGATCGCCACGGCTGTATCATTATACTACCTATAGGTAGTGTACTGTACTACTATAGTTGTTGAATAAAATTATATATTGATATTCCTTCACACCCTAAATAAACGATACGATGATCGTTACACACGCAATCAGCATTCTTGCATGTGTGGTTGCTTCTAGTAACCCACAAAATATAACCGGATACCCCATCTCTGGAACAAGTACTATAGTGCATGACACTCTAACGCCGGAAAAGCGTTCAGACTTACAAAATCCTCCTTGAAAGTACCGTTCGATACATGTCTTCGAACCGACGAGTGATATTTTCTTCGAAACACAAATACAAATGTCCGTTTTGACCTTAAATGAATGTTTTTCTCATTTGATGAGCCTACTCTGCTCGACTCGTCAATGAGATTGTCAATTCGAATATAATGTGGACTAGTCATGTGTTTTGTGAGTAAAGGAAAGTTCTGAATGTTGATCACGTTTCGTGCTGTTTCAATCGAAATAGGACGCAACTGCATTCGTAATGTGTGGCAGCAAAGCCATTGAAGTTGGACGTATTGTGGACATGCTTTGTATGATGAAAGTACTTTCACAAATACAATTATTGTATTCGTATATCGTCGGCTACCGCAATGTCAACTGCGAGTCTCGTTTGTTTTTCCCTCTTTTTCTCATCCAGTTCGGCGTTGATTTACTCTGCGCATCTATGCTGATCAGGGGGACCATTTCTGTTAGCACGATTGGTTGACTTACACAGCTGCAGACTGTACATATTAACGGGGGCGAATAACCGATGATTCCCGAAGTCAATTCTCTTCAGGCCGATTTTGTTCTCCGCGGTGATTTGATTTGAAGGTTATAAGCGTTTATACATCAAACTTTATTTACCGAAATTTGAATGACTGTCACATTCGGAACGGTATTTTGAATAGTTATTCTGAGTTTGATATGACAGCACGTGAAATAGTTACTATCCAATTAGGACATTATGCCAATTTTGTCGGAACACATTGGTGGAATTTGCAGGTGAATAGGTTATGTCCGATATTAGATTTGAAAACTACAATTCTGTTGATAATTTCTATTTATATTAATCAGATAACTTCTTTATATTGGAAGATCTAAAGTCTATATAAGATGAAGATTTCTTAGTTATAATAATTTCTTTGAATTAGCTGAATGGGTGGATGTTGCTCAAAATTAGATGAATTCTTACGAATTGACTGTTGTGTTATTTTTGAAATCTCAGTGGTAGGCAGCAACCGCTCCAACAGTGATTTTCCCGTCAGTTGAAGTGATAGTCTGGTCCGTTGCCACGTTTTCTGATGCATTTTTCGGGAATTTTCTTCTGGAGAAACATAAAATTTAATGAATTTGATTCTCCAATGCACTATTGATAGAATTTGAGAAGGTACAAAAACATTTTTTTTCTCTTCAGATTTTTTTCGTTATAGTTGGGTAGCACGGGGAGACCCTAAAATTAAACCGATTGAATTGTTTTTCTCTCCAAAGAAAAACTCCCAAAAAAACGTCAATTATCGTGTACGTTAACCAGATTATTATTTGAAGTCCGTCAACTAAATGGGGGGAATAGACGTCATCAATAATGGCAACGATTATTATGATACACTGAAAGAATATTGATCATCGTCAGCAGTCTCAATATTGTAACCTCGATCGAGTTGAAAATTACGATGACTTCCTAATAAATATTGCACTAATTGTTGCGCTAATTGATAATTGAATGTTGCACTAAATATTGCAGTTGCTACTCAAATGTTTCGCACACTTTATAATAGTTCTAGTAATTGCCTCTTTACGAAAATTATTGTCTGTACTAATCTAAATATATTTCAGGAAGGAAATTTTTCATACGATCCAACAACTGAAACAGAGATAAACCATGATGTTTTGTACAGAGAAGGAGAAACAGACAAGGTTAGCCACAAGTAGATGATTGAATCAATGGTATCTGATTAATTTGACATATTTTGATATTTAAGGGGTTCGATTCCAGGGAACAGTTACATTTACACCCCGGCTTCTACTGGCAGACTTGAAAGGCTCATTTGGTTATCTGAGTGAACGCGGCTTTCTTTATGATGAATGCATTGGTTCTCCAACCACGTGTCTTTGGGATCAGGACAATTTGGAAATTACGTCAGAAGCACCACCATTGAAATCTTCCTTTATTAAAAGTTTGGACGAGTCTGGACGTGCACAATATGACGATTCTTGTGATTTCGAGAACGAAGTCAATAGTTGGGTAGATTATTTAGTCCCACGATTTCATCCAAGGACTGTAAATATCATTAAGGAATATGAGTATCAATCATCAAATAAATTTTTCGACGTATTCAATTATGGTAGGAATTTGTGGCAAACTGATATGTTCATAAACGACTTCACCGACAAGATAAGGCAATACGCTGAAGAATGCGACCTAATGCAAGGATTTCAGGTACAATGATTTGAAATTTAGACACAAAGTACAACTCATTTTTCTAGTTCCGAGTACAAATTTTTAGATTTTGTTGGATTCTACTGATGCATTTGGTGGTCTTGGTGCTTCATGTGTTGAATATTTACGCGATGAATATGGAAAGAGTATTATTGCATTCCCATTGATTTCTGGTGATCATGAATCATCGAACGCGACAGCAGATTTGATCAAATTTGTGAATGTCGGATTATGTTGGGAGCAACTTGGACTACATGCGTCTTTGTTCAGTCCATTATCATGTCTCGAGGATTGTTGGAAACCTGCTTGTAATCAACGCAAAATGGACAACATTACTTATAAATTAGAATCGAAATATCAGACAAGTGCACTATTGGCTACTGCTTTGGACACAATAA
Organism: Meteorus sp. PSUC_FEM 10030008; assembly: GCA_018881525.1. Taxonomy (NCBI): domain Eukaryota; kingdom Metazoa; phylum Arthropoda; class Insecta; order Hymenoptera; family Braconidae; genus Meteorus; species Meteorus sp. PSUC_FEM 10030008. The sequence goes on from JABMBR010006004.1 coordinate 3,200, forward strand.
GCCTGCGATATCGAAACAGATCGTATAATTCCCCAGCATTGTCGGATCTGTGTGCAGATTTGAATAAAATGGGACGCAAAGCTGTAGCGACTAGTCTTAATTTACCATTTCCAATGGGTGTCGACACCGATTTGATCGATGTTCTTGATAACATGGAAGGACCATTGTGGACAAGTATATCGCCAAATTGTGAGATATCTGGTGATGAGAGCCATCAGAGTTTGGCATTACGTGGTGTACCTGAGGAACGATTGAAACGTCCAATGTTCGAAGCACAAAAACAAATGAACAAAACAGCATACAGATGTTCAACAGTTCACGAAATGATGACAATGTATTTGGCTTATAATTGCCATGCATCGCCTACTTATTTAACAACAATAGCGGCACCACTCAAGGTTCCGGCACCGTTCCCAAAAATATTCAACAATAATATCCGTGAGAATGGTGATATAAGTGCATGGCCAGTGGGTGAAGGTTAGTATGAGAATGAATTGGCAGTTCTGAATCTCATATATTATATCTGACGTTCCGTATTTTTCCATATCAATTCAGGTGTCAAATCCATTCCGGTACTCGCTGGATTACACAGTGGGAATTATTTGATGAAGATGTATGATACGTTGCATTCTCGGGTTTCGAGAATAAGGAGTATAAAGAAGTATCCACAATTGGTGGATTCTGGATTGGAACAGGAAGAATTCGTCGAGATGCTGGACCATTTGCTCACCAGCAAGGAATCCTATGAAGATACTTTCATCTGAATTAATTGACGTATCACTTTTTTCTACAATATGAAAACAGATATAAACATATTCTGTGTTGATGATTCTGTGTCTTATTTCTATTTTGATATATGATCCTTCATATATGTTTGTAGGGAACTATTCGAATATTTGTTCGATCGGAGTTGTTAGAATTGTGGGCCCATACTGGTAATTGATATTCACTAGTCACTGAATCATCCAATTACATTCGAAGAAATTGGTTCGTGTCCGAAACAGTAATGAAAATTGCGGGTAGCATGTGATTCCTGTATGTGTTGATGTGATAACAGGCGTGGTTGTGTATTCGCGGCACGCTATATTCTGATGAAGGATGAGATTCATGTCATATTTCTCTAGGCTTTGTAATGAAATCATGACCGATAGATGTGGCTATTCTGATAAGAATATTTTGACTGAAGCGCATCCAAGATTCTCTATATTGAATTGAAGTGGAATTGCAGCTCATATGTCAATAGAGCAACGACTATCATATGATGGTGGGAATTATAAGGAAATGATGTGACATGAGGTAGTATTAGAGACCGTCATTTTCATCAAAGTCGAGTAAATATTAACATCCCTGCGGTATGGGAGCGCCAGGTCACACCCCGGTTATTAAGCGTTATTTCCGATTGAGCATAGGGTAGTAGGGAGCTACGTTCTATGCTTACAGATTCAGTATTCATAAGGTCACACGAAGAGTGGTTTCGTCTGTTTGTTCTGAAAAATAGAAAATAATATTCTCGTCTATACATCCATTGATATCAGAATAATGGGCAACCAAGTCGCGACATTCTCAGAAGAACAATTGGAAATTTATCAGGACTGTACGTTTTTTACACGTAAAGAAATTCTCAGGTAATCTGGCTTCATATACACCAAATCAGGGGAAAAAATTCAACTGAAATCGTACGGCATCTGAGAATTCGACTGATAATCAATGTGTTATCATTCAAGGATATTCAAACGTTTTCGAGAAATGGGTGATCAGGGTGCAGTGCCACGAACTATGACATTTGAAGATGCATCTGGAATAAAACTTCCTCTAGCCAGTTTGAGAAAGATACCGGAACTGAGAGTAACAGAACTAAATCGTTCGATTTGCGTCAGTAGATAGTCAATTTGTTTTGAAATGATTCACTTCATTATTTTTAGGAAAATCCATTTCGCGAACGAATCTCGCGAGTCTTCACACGTTCGAATGACTTAGGAAATCTTGGTGAAGAGGGAATTTGTTTCGAAGAGTTCCTGGAAATGATGTCAGTATTCGCAGAACAAGCGCCTCGCGATCTCAAAGTTTTTTATGCTTTCAAGATTTATGGTGAGTGAGAGAATGGAGATGCGCGTTGAATCTCCAAAAGTGAAGAACGGAGGAAAGTTCGAGTTTGACCTTACAACACAGAGTAATGTGTTGGAGTCGAGCCGTTATTTATCATATACAATTTCGAATTTTATGAAAGAGGAATAATCATAGGATGAGATCTCAATTATTTTCGTTTCAATTCCTTGCACTTCTATGGATCAGACAATCATTTCAGAATCTTATTTTTCTTGATTCCATAATTCGTTCTGTACATTATTATTTGCATATTATCATCATCGTTAGATCATTTAATCAGTTATCACTCATTGTCGTAGATTTTGACGACGATGGTATTGTGGGTGTGGAAGATTTGGAACATACTTGTCGACAATTGGTTCAAGACGGGTTGACCGCTGATGACGTAGCGACAATTTGCCGAAAAGTATTGGAAGAAAGTGATATCGATGGTGATGGCGCTTTGTCTTACCTTGAATTCGAACACGTCGTTACAAGAGCGTCAGATTTTTTGGCAACATTCCATATAAGAATTTAAGATCGAGTATGTTGATGGAATGGTAAGGTACATTTTCATGAATGATAGTTCTGAAATCTCAAATAGAACCTGGAGAATTTTTTCAGATCACAATTATTGACACCGTGATATAAGATACGAAATGGACCCATTTACAAAAGCCTTTGTTCCGAACTCAAGTCACTGTGTGATGGTGTCATTTTCAATGCACCATATGTGGAACAATGTCGGGAAACATCGAAAGCATCACTTCCGAGTGAGGGATATAGTGGGAATAGGCGAACTATATAAGTAGAGAAAAATATAAAAAGTTTTGGAACATGTCGGTTTTCTCACTCACACTGTCTCCTGCTGATCAGTTTCACTTCTCAGCTCCTTTAGCTTTTGAATATAGAAGACATTTATTGTTCACGCTCAAGTTGATAGCCATAAAAATAACGATTCGCATGAATGTGCGACGATACATCAGAAGTTATGTACTCATGTGGAGCAGGTTTACCTGGAAATATTAATTCTCATATAATTGTAGATATGTATTCATCTTTTAATTGATAAAATTGTCACAATGAATTCTATTGCGCTATGCGACTTTTGTTATTGGAATCCGACCACAAAACAGCAATATGAATATGGAATCTGTAAAATCATTTGGCGCAACGATGGAGCCTTCGAAGTTATTCTCTGCGGAATTTTGTGAAGAATAAAATATGATTAGCTCCAGAACAGTCTTGATTGATTCTTGATTCCACCATTGAGACTAGACTGAAAACCTATCCACGCCACATGAAAGCATCTAAAGATATATATTTGTGATCAGATTCTAATAGCAAAGATAAGCATCATTATCACCACCACTTCTCAGTAGCGCGAATTTCGTTGGTACGTCAACACGAAAATGGGTTGAAATTGGAGATACCGCCATCGTGCCGCAAAGACAAGACAGTTATAGTTGGCGCGCGGTAACTAACCGAGTCTCGAAACCAAGGCCGTCCAGTCACTTCGCATGGTATTGTGAAGTTGCTCTTCGTACCGCTTATCACCCTCTGACTTCTCCCCATGAATTAGTACAGATACATCGAGAACAAGAAGACGTAAGGGAAGTGTCGTATTTGATGCTCACCCATTCGTGGGTATCGGTTCAATTTTTCCTGTAATCATTGTCTTTTGTGCTTTTGATTCTCTGTTACTTTCCCACCAGGTTCATATTCTTGACTTTCCCATTTTCTCTAATCTCATGATTATAATTTTTTTGGTCATGTTTCGTCAGTATGAATGTCGACATTCACTTGTTGATTTAATATATTGGTGATGCAAAAATATATGTAGGACTTGAAGGGTCATGGGCGCAAGAGAGGGAATAAATGAAAAGAAGGACGGTGCAGACCCCTCAGGCAAGATGAGAAGTCGAGTAAGAAGAATGAAAGGACCGTGAGGAATTGGGGGGGGGGGGCGCTTCATGTGTGGTGGAGGTAGGGTAAACGAGAGTAATGAAATAAATAAAACAGAGAGAGAACAATGAGAGCAGCGGGGTAGCGGGGAGAGCAAGAACGGTGCGGGGGCGTGGAAGGCAGAGAGAGAGAAAAAGTGGAGGGAGGCGGATTTGAGCAAACTTTAACTGCCGAGCGTGGGCGATCCCGAGACGGCCCCCTCATTCTGTCTTCTTTCAAACAGTCATGGTACCGAAGGCAACTTTGAGAGCTACTCTGGCGTTGCATGCCCAATATCGACACGTCCATGGAGGTTATTCTGAAAAGCTACGGTTGTTAGCTTGTCAATGAATGTAATATGTAAATGCTAATGAGATGTGAACTGTTGAATCTAGACGGATACGAGGTGAAAATTTGAGAAATGTGAAGCCAAAAAATTGCAGTACAAATTTCACGACTGTCCCCATTACATTTTGTATTGATGAACTGATGAGAAGATCTCATATTGATTTGTCAGGCGTGTAAATAGTCATGAGTGCATGAGATCAGATATCACGAATTCAGTGACGAACAATTTTGAAACTTCATTCAACGTGTTACATTTTAATGCATTTCCAAGGTCGCACTTTTGTTCGACAGAATTGAAATAATATTGAAGCCAAATGGCAAAAATACATTCGAGGTGGTCGGGTGTTTGAAGGAAATAAAAAACAAAGAAAAAGATGGAACAAGCAAAAAGGAGAGAAATAGAGTTAGAGATGTATCATGAGAATGATGGAAGGAGATGGAATGAGAGACAAGTACGTGGAGAAAACGTCTGGAGGGCAAGATGAAGGGGAGGAAGGGTTCCATGGAGAATCGACCGACGGAATGTGGCTTGACCACCCGTTGCCATCCCCCGCCTCCTTGACTGGACCCATCGGTCGCGGGCACACACACGCACTCACTCGCATTCATATATATATAAGAAAAAAAGACTGGTCCCAACCGCCGTGCGGCCTAATGGGATCCCATTGGGGTGCCTCCAATATTCTTTTGCTATCTCGAACATCTTATGCCGCGCAAGATCCGTGAGAGAGGAACCATTTTTAAAACATTCGTCTTATCCGTGTATAAAAATATCTGAAAACCGGTGCAATATCATCTGAATCAAGAGAACGTTCATTTTTGAATTGATGGATATAGCTAAAACTCATTTAATTGTATTTTTCAAAATTCAAAGGTAAAGGAGGGAAAGAAATGAGGAGATAGATGTGTGGGTACACTACCTCCCGTTCTTCACTTACGACATGATCGTCCATTGTTGCCAACTTGGAGCGTCAGACCCATCTGTATCTCACCTGAGCTCCGTGTCCCACCGTCGCATGGTAGACGACCATGCATACACTCGCAAATATCAGATCCAGTACTTTCTGTTGAGAGAAATAGATGTGAAGAGCAACAGGGAGAAATCAGAGAACAAGGTAGATCTATGGAGTATAGGCGCCAGCAATGTTTTTGGAATGTATCTTCAGCTCACTTCATCGCATATGATGTGTCGATGTTATTCCAGAGGAATAATCATAATTTTTTATGAGAAAATATGTATATACGCGCAAATACAAAGAGATATGAGGAATGGTGATCATATCTTCTTGACGTAGATCGTTGGGGTAACCTATGAATATTTTCATATATAACTTGGTATAGTTGGTTGTGAGATTTTGTTAGTAAGGTTGGTTATTTCCTTCTGACTCTTTTTCTCAAATCATGTAACTCAGCATGCTTGGGAAGAACATGTATATACAACGTTTGGATTTACGTAGAGGTTATATACCTACGCGCGTGTATCCGCATATCGCTTTGCAGGCCACGAGAAAAGGAAGAATTTTTAATCGCATGCGCGATCGTGCGGGGTTGTATGTGTAGTTTATTATAATGCCAGCCGGATTCTCGTTCTCCCCTGAATATCTTCCTCTTCTCCTTTTTACTGTTCATTCTTGTTGGACCATGATCTCTGACGCATACTTTACCTATATCCATCGCGCAACCGTATGTATGAACGTGTCCATCTTCCATACATTGTGGGTACACTATCACTCAGCTACTATATTTCTCTTGCATTCAATGTGTCATTGTCATTATTTTCACTCATATAATCATCATGCTTTTCTGCTCGTTTGTGGGAGGTTCCATGATTCGCCGATGAGATATAGCATGAGATTCAATTCATTGTTCAATATTCATTCCAGGAACGCATTGTATTTTATCAACACCACCGAAATGCTCATGTCGTGGGCCATTTTTTCTTCTATTCCAGACCATCCTTGCACACGGTATCGCGTCGTTTCAAAGCTCCACAATAAAATTTGAATTGAATTCAAGACATGGATATGCGAAGAGATGGTATCCTATTCGCACCTTTGAGAGTATGGATTACACAGCAAATCGATTGAAAGGATACTCATTGTGATGAACATCATTTTATTGCACACTCGACGTTTCAATATGTCATGGTCAACTTTTTTAGCTACCCTCAGATATGCAAATCGTTTCCTTTCTTTCGTATTAGATGCGTATGAGGAAGATAAAGCTCATCAACACCATTCTGTTTTAGACCGTTTGACAGAGGATGGATATATGTCAAATGAAGAAATTTTGTCACCATAAGTTGGGAGATGTGATTTTGATGAAGAAGCGAAACAATGATGAGTCGTATTTACTTTTTATAAAATATCGAAACGAATCAGAAGAGGCGGTGTGTAGGATCAGAAAGTGAAAAACGAGAAGAGAAAAAGGAAAAAGAAAAGAGAAACAGATAGAAGTAGACGACGTGTCCTTTTCCTCGTTTTACCAACACCACTATGAAAGGGTGCACAAACTTACATCAACTTTCTCATCTCTGTTACTCTGTAAATCTGCATAACCGGAATAAACTGGCGACGCTATGCTACTTTGAACGTTCGAGTGGTCATCTTGGTTAAATACTACGACATGTTGCAGAATGAGATGTGTGTATATGCGTGCGTATATACTTGTACGCGACGATGTGTAGGGAAGTGGGAGGGATGAAAACGCGTTTTGTGTCGGGCCACCACATACAAAAGAAATCCGACATACAAACCCATGCGTATGTATATCTACCTAACGCACACATATACGTCATAGGAGAACGAGTTCTCGGCGATGGTGAGCCTGGTCATCAAGGTGAATCAAGAGCGGGAACTGATGGCAGAGGAGCGTAGGCGCTTATTCAGCCAGCGATGACATCATCGTGTGCGCTCCAAGGGTTTTTAGGTTCCGTGGTGAAGGAAGATAAAGAGAGAGATGAGTTATAAAATGAAGGCGATGGCTGCGGTGAGATGTGAGCGAGAGGAAGGGAGAAAAATTGAGAAGAGAAGGTAAGACAAGCGTTGGTTAGACGCAACCGTCTTATTCGAGGGGAGGTAGAGAGAATTTAACCAACGACAACGATACATAATTATATACTGGTGAACTCGTTTCTCTTATGGCTCCGTATATCCAGAGTTATATCGACGTAATGGTGCGGAGGAGAGGATACACGTGTGAGGACAAACTCAAGGGCATTGATACATATTCCCCAAGTATATATACAGCTTTGTTGGAGAAAGAAGATGATTGACAAGGTGTTCCATCCGAGAAATTTTCAAGATAGTGAGTGAGCATTTTTCAAAGATTTTTTCAACAGCTCGATAGGAATGGACCATCCAATGTCCATTCCGTCAGGCTGTTCTATTGTATGTATTAATGCTCTATTCTAATATCTTTTATCTGAATGTAGCATTATTAGTTCGATTGTCTACAGTGAAAGTTTCGTCGACAATGCACAGCGTAGAGGCAATTAGCAATCAATATACGAATGAACACCATCGACAAAACTCATTGTTAATCGAGAGTTTCACATGCCTCAATCATTATGTACGGAGGCTGCGTGATGCTATCTGTTGCATTATCTAGCTGTGTGGAGATTTCAACACTCGTATCTCTGCAATGACAATGACTGAGCGTTTTTGTACACACATATACACACACACGTATGAGTGTACAAACGTATATACACGTGTGCACTGAACATCGTGATCTCGGATATTCTGGAAGGATTGTCGTATGATTGGGTGATCTTTTCACGCAGCGAGCTCGACATCATTACAAATGGAAAAGAAATATCCATAAAATGCATCCGGTAGTGAGTGCTAGCGGAGTGAGAGAGGAAGAGACATTGCGGAGCATGAATGAGAGCAATAGCGCGCGGAAGGCTGACCAGGTTTACGACAGTCCGATCTTTTTCATCTACAGAATTCATCAAAACAGATGAAAATAGTAAATGGGAATATGCTTATACCAAATCACGTGTTCACTATACTATTATTGTATCGAGTTCTCAAATATTCTTTCAATTTATGCGCGACAACAACACGTTATATTGTCTCGAACGAGACTCTTTGCTGTTGTGCCGAATCGTATCGGAATGTTAGTTCCACACGGACATTGTTAACACGCTGATGTGTATCTTTTCGTACAAATATATTACTATTTTTTGTTACTCGATTTGCTATTCATTCGACGCCTTATCACGTATCCGAATCTCAATAGTTTACGCTTTTTGAGTAATTCTGAATTCATTTGGAGACATTTCTATTGTTGGAACAATTTTAGAAAGAGCTGTGCCAATTTTAGTTAAAAAAATACTTACAGTTAATGTTATTACTTCATTTTCGTGTTGTTTTGAAAATTTCACGAACATTATGATCGTAAGTTTTTTTTCAACCAAAACTGGTACAGTTCT